>PVKS010012235.1:0-54351 GCA_004027875.1 Aplodontia rufa | reverse complement strand
GACAAACACAGCTGGCAAGACAATCTGTAACCGGCAGTGGGAGCGGGGTAGGAGGACAGCAAGAAAAAGTAAGGGTTAGGAAGAAGTCCAAGAAGTCCCAAAAAGTCAGCCAGGTTCCAAACCAGACAGCATAGGAACGAGGGGGACAGGACCCAGGGCTGAGCTCCACCAAGGCCTTCTGGGCAGCTTGGAAGCAATGCATCCTTGAACATTCAACCTCTTCCCTCCAGGACTTTCCAGAAGTTATAGCTCAAAGCCAGAGGCTCTGGTCACCTGGCAGAGGCACTAAGCTAGGAACGTCACAAACAATGACCCCATGTTAAAGTGACTCAGAAAGTTGGGTCCTGCATTTCTTTCCCTTGAAGACTACAACCACACTGGGTCATGAGCCCAATTCAGCTCAGAAGGCCGAGAGAACAAGCCCTGGACAAGGAGCCAGAAGTCTCAAATCCTGGGTCTGACTCTACTTCAAGTGTACCCACATGACATCCCTTCCCCAGTGGGCCTCAGTTTTCTCATTTGTAATCTGAGGACTGAGTAGAGATTCAGATCCCACAGCCCTGAAACCAACTCCCTAGCAATGACTCCAATCACAGGAGTAGCAGCCACTGCCTCCCATGATCACCTCAAAAAGCTTAATTATGTAAATCCTTCTTGAAAATCCTCAAACTTTTGACATACCTCTTCTGAAAACAATGACTTGTACATACTTTACAAGTAAATTCAGAGGTTTTTCCATTTATTGCTGAGAAAGTAATCCTTTAAAAACTTAAGATTCAAATGATGTCCCTGGTTCTAGAATTATGAGGTTTCAGTGTGGAAAAACTATCATTTACTAAACGCAGTCATGCTGTATAATGTTTTGGTTAATGATGGAATGCATATACAGCTAGAGATCCTATAAGACTTTATTACCCATTGACATCGTAGCAGTCTTATGTATTTACACTCTACTATGACATTCACACAAGAATTAAAATCACCTAATTACGAACTTCTCAGGATATATTTCTGTTCTTAAATGACAGGTGACCACAATTCTATAGGAAAGTACCATATAAAAACATTTTATTATCATTACTACCCTAAATAGTAGTACCATTCTCACCAATCAACAAACAATGAAACTGAAAATCAGAGATACTAAGTAACTGGCCCAAACTCACATAGCTAATAAGTAGCAGAACCAGAAATCAAATCTCGGTCTACATGCTCCACAGTCATATTCTTTGAATTAACCACACAGTCCACAGGGAAGACTATTTGTGGAACATTATCTATATGCTTTAATTTTATAGAGTGAAATAACTTTTTATCCTTCCTAAACAAGCAAGTTAGCATGCAGATATTGACTTGTGGGCAATGGTGTAATGCGTATTCTCTTTTGGTTAATTATTTCCTAATCTCCTAACTTTTTCTATCATCTTGAGTTTAAAAAAATCAATTTTTCAATAATTTCATATGTCAAGTGCATCTGACATAACATTTCTAATATTATGAAAGTTTAAAGAAAAAACATATTAGTATCAGTTCCCATTCTAAGTACTTACTCCTTTTTATCCTCATAACAATGCTGTATTATAGGTTACATTTTTATCCCCATTTGCAGATTAGGAGTTTGAGATGCAGAGAAGTAAATTACTAGCAGATTCACATATGGCAAGAAGCAGATTTGGAAATGAAATACAAAAAATCTGGTTGCAGAATGCATTCTAGGATCAAAATGCTATTCTGACTTCAGTGGTCTGACAGCCTGCAGTCCAATCCTGATGCCTGCAACAACATATCTCACTTGAGCAAAAAACTCTTTCCAACTCCATCTGGCAATCAGCAGCCCCTTCCATAAAAGGGTCATAACTTGTTGCTGTGTGTTTCCAGCCCTCCAACTGGTACAAGCCTTTGTCATTCATCCATTGAAAAAGTATGTCTCCCTGGTTTCTGCAAGAAACCCACACTGAAAGTCATCTCAGGTATTTCTGACATGTCTTGTTCCTCCTTCTAGCATCTTTAGTCAGCTTTCAAATCATTGAGAAAATATATGAACAACTGAAAATGAGCCAATGCAATAAATCAGGACCTTAAAAAATAAAAAGCCATCACGACTTGTAAAATTGCAAAAAGATGATCAATTCACCAGAAATCAGAGAAATGTAATTAATATAGTTACTACGATTTAAATAGCAAATCAAGGCAAATAGTAGTCTTGCATAGTTGAAAAAAAGGCAAGGATGTAGAAATTCCATTCACTGCCTGTCAGACTATGAGTTGGTATTTAAAATAAGCAGCATCTAGTGAAATTGAGTCAGTAATTCCACTTATAGGTATGCCCAAGTAGATATGAACAAAGTCATTCATTGGAGCATTATTTATACAATAAACCAATGGAAATATTTAACTATAAATAGAATAAGCATAAAGTTTTAGCATACTCATCCCTTGAAATAGTGGATATAAATCAACCAGGTCAACTCTAAACTGCTTAGTTCCCTTTAGCAAGTACTTAACTTCTTTGGATTAACTGTTTTCTCTTTATGTTTTACTCTGTAAAATGGAAATATCAATTTCACAGTGAAATGAGAGTAATCAAAAAAGAATAAAATAAAAAATGTCATATACATAATAGCACTTATATGATATCAGGCACATCAGAATATGATGACCTCTTGTCTGTGAAATAGGTATCACTGACATTTTCTTAGAGAAAGAGATGCAGGAATGGTATATATGATTTGAGAATAAATATTATTAAAATCTCTTGAAAATTAGAAGGCTAAATAGGACAAATTAATAGATTAATCAATCAAATAAAGGTCACAAGCTCTCCTTTAAGAACTAATCATAAAAGAGACTCTAGTAACATAAAATGACAGAAATGCCTCTTTACAAGAAACGTAGAGGCTCAGAAACAATGAGAAACAGTGTGAAAAAGGAATTATGCTGTGAATCAGCTTCTAAAGTTTCACTAACTTCAGTTTCTATTTTATGCTTATGAAGAGTTTCACAAAATTCCAAGGTAGTAGGAAAGTTGGGAAATACACTTTTAACCATAAGCATCTTGATATGTGAAGAAAATCATTTGTAATATGAAGCCTATTACTAATTAAACTATCTTAAAATGACAACTTGCAATGTTTTTCAGAGGGAATTTTAATCTGAAAAGTTCTGGTTTCTCATAAATTGTTAACCTTCATAAGAGATGTAGGGACATTTGAACTTAAAAAAAAAAATGTATGTGGGAAAATCCTAGGCATTATCCTGAAGTACCTAATGAGTGAAAAAAGGGGCAATAGGCCCTTCTTGTTGGAACACAGTTTACAATCCTCAATTAATGTCTAGCCCTCAATACAATATTGAGAATAAATAAATTTGACAAAATATAAAGATTCTTTAAAGCAATCAGTGAGGGTGAAGTAAAGCTAAAATAGTTTTTAAAGTGACTTACTTAGCTAGTAGATACCTGGGGCAACTTGTGGAGTTAAAGAGAAATAAATACATTTGAGAATATAGATACCGGATGTTCATTTCAGGGAAAAATGTCATGTGTATGAGTACATAAAAATACAATGTGTCTAAATTTATACATTGGAAAGAAACAGCCATATTTAATAAAAATAATCCAAAACAAACAGCAAAAGTGCAGAAATATTTTTCCCATAAAATTTCTCCCCAACTCCAATTGCAAGATACAGCAATTATTCAAAGAAATAAACTTGCAAACACTATTTTGGGAAATAATTACATTTACTTACTAGTGACAGGTTTTAAAATGTCATTGGCACTAAAATTTACTTTTAAATGTAAAACCTAAAGAAAGCCAATAGGATATCTTAAAGGGATTTAATGAATATATTAAATGGATATATTCATGTGTTTTAGTGCTAGGGAAATAGAAACAATGTTAAACAATATTATTAATGGAAACAATAAAAATAAATGTACACTATAGTTAAATATTAAGATACATATAAATCTTTCCTACCAATGATTCTAATAAAGATATCAGCAAAATGCTGACACAGAAATATAAACAGTTTAAGAAGAAAGACTTGATCTTTTTCCTTCCACACAGCATTTTATTCAATATTCAACATATAAAAGATGTTTAGCAAATATCTGGTGACATGAGTAGGACATTTATTAAGGAATACCAAGTGAAAATTGATTTTTACTTTTATTATAAGTTCCTCTGAATAATAATTAAAAAGCAAACCATAAACATTATGGTAGTAACTCACTTTTACTGAAATTTTTTTCTGATTCACGATCAAGTATCACAAAACACTCTTAAATTATCTCCACTAAATTTAAATAACTGTAGGTGAAATTACAAGAACTCAAAATAACAAAAATAAATATGTCTACAGTTTAACAATTAATGTATCTGCAGACTAGAGCATGGGGGTGGAGGGATAGATCCCCAGAGATACAGCATGAAATGGAGCATCTAGAGTTGAGCTGTACCTCAACTCAGCTGGTCGGTATTGGATACACTTCTCCTGCTTCCTTCTGCACAACTGCATGAGCCCAGCCTTTGGACAAAACCAAGCAGGACTACCATCAAGTAGACTGTACCCTGAGACATCTTATAATTTCTCGACATTGCAACTCAGGTCCATTTGTAATATGAGGTATAAAAAATGTATCTTCACATCCATCAGACCAGACAAGCAATAAAAAAAGCAGGTTCTTATTGTAAAATAATAATCTCATGCATTGCTGTTAAGAGTATAAATTTACAAAACATTTTATCACTATTTGTCAAAGATGAATATGCACATAAATTATGGTCCAGGATTTCCACTGCTCCATATGTATTTTAGAGCAATGGTTTGTAATGTCCAGTATACAGAACTCAAAGGTCTGTACTGCCTCAGGATCTAGTAACCTGGATGGTTAAAAATTACATCTCTATTGTCACCAATTTCTGACTGATTAAGTATTTCCTTTATTTGTGAAAAGAGGCAATAAGCTACAATAAGCTAGAGGATCCTATGGCATTTTAGCCAATAAAAATCAAAGATACTGCCAAATTAATTTATAGTTGTTAAAAACACATGTGAATTCTTTTTATGCTCATCACTACTTCAAAATTATATCTTTTACTCCCATCATAGATTTTGCCAGTTAATACTGTAAGGAAAAAATAATAAACCTTCTCAAAGGTGCATTAGCTTCCAGAAAATAAGAAACAATTTCATGAATTTCTCACTAGAAACTACTCTACAATGAAGCACTACCTTTAAAAATAGGAGGAAAAAAGACTTCCAGTGTAGAATTTCCAAACCATGAATCATGTTGACAGAATAAAGCCCATTTTAGAGATGCCAGTTTCAACAGTTTAATTTTTATGTACCCTTCCCTAAAGTATGGACATAGGGACATTTAAGAGCCTGAAATTGGAGTGCAACACAAGGCAAATGAGATTCCCTGGGACATCAGTAAAAAGAGATCCCCAAATCTGTGTCGTGCCATCTTAGAGAAGTAGTCCACACAGGATCGAGAGAAATAGGGCTGGTGCGGTGGCTCTGCAGTTGCGGTGCTTGCCTGGCATGCGAGAGTATGTGAGTTCAAACCACAGCACCGTGTACACAATGAAGTTTCGGAGCAATGAAAGCCACACGAAAAGCTCAATAAAACTGTTTCTCTCTCTCTCCCTCTCTCCCTCCCTCCTTTAAAAAAATAAAGCGAGAGAGAGAAAGGGAGAAAGAGGAGTCCTGAGATGTTACTCCAAAGTATAAAACTGATAAACTAATTAATGGGTTTAATCATAGTGAGAAGAAGCTCATGGTATTAGCAAACAATCTGATGATTGATAAGTGATATGTATGAGGAAAGAGAATATAAACAAATGATACAAAGAGAGAGAAAGAAGAAATATTCACCCTCTCATTAAAAGTACTTCTTTAAGCCATATAACAGTGGCTTTAAACTAGGTGATTTCTCACGTAAAACAATCCAAAGGAGAGAAGTCTAGGGCTGCTAATGCGTTTCATGGTGTCAGAAACCTAAACTGTGCCTCTCTTATTGTACCATCAACACCTTGTGCCTTCTACTTCATAGGTCAAGGACTCAAGCCATTATATCCACATACTAGCAAGCAGAAATCAGGAAGAAACAAGAAAACAACTTCCCTCCTGCACCCCCTTAAATCACTTACAGGTCATTAATATACTAACACTTCCCACTGATCAGGACTTAGGTACATCACCACAGCAAGCTAAGTATTCCATTACCTACTTTTTAAAAAATGAGAGAGAAGAATGGATATTGAGAAATAGCTAGCAATCTGTTATCTTCCTCCGTCACTTTCTACGAACAACTCAGTAGGAAATAGAGAGTAGAAAGTGACGGAGGAAAATAACAGATTGCTAGCTATATTGTTCTATTTATTAATCCCTGAAAATTTTTCTTTTTATCTTTACCCCAGCCTATATGCTCCAAAAGGACTAGAATTTTGACTTTTGTTCCCCTCAGTATTACAGTATCTGTAAGTATAGAAGGAATTTATTAACTATTCATTGAATGAGTGAATAGTTAATTAAATTGCTAATTGGAAATAAAATTAATCATCTAGATCCAGTTCTGACAAACAACATCTTTATTTAGTCTTGCTTGGTTAAAAATGGATTTTGGGAAAACTGAGGCAACATACCCAGAATAATTTTATAAAGGCTGCATTCCACAAAGACAGGCCGCAAAAGCCCTTCCAAAAAATCACAAGCAATACAATCAGATAGCCCCGCAATTCCGTAGTCCTAATGATGTAGGCACTATTATTGCAACATGTATAATAGCCATAATTGTTAGCAAAAATAAGGTAAACAATAATATAATGTAGACGAAGTTGAGTTAATATGACAATCAAAGAATTACTTTTAATGTGAACATTAATAAACATGGGAAGAGAAGTGTATTTGGGGGAGTGGTATGAAGAAATTTATATCCTCATCTTATACATCAACAGATGCTATGGATAAGAAATAGATGTGAATGTTAGGATCATAAAGTTAAAGGAATAATTCTATAAACTGGTCCCACTGTGCTGACACCCACATGCTCTTTCTTAAAAAGCAATTTACCTGCAGCCCTGCCTGGCTTAAGTCCCCAGGATATGTTACTTTGCTCAACAAACAACAGTATTAGCCACAGAAGAAATGCATGCCCCAAAAGTCTAACCTTGGAGTAGTGGAGAGTGGGGTGAATCTTAAATCCCAGAACTCGGGGAGATAAGGATAATTCTCCCTAACCATAAAATTTGTAAGAACAGGTTTCAATTAGAACCAGTCAGCAAGGTCCAAAATGACCTACAGTCTTCATGCACAATGGGGACTTGAAAGTCTAATATCTGTCAGTCAAAAGTCAAGAGGTGAACCTGGGTGGGACTCTCTGGAAACTTCCCTAGGACACCCAATAAAACTGGAAGGTCAGAGGGGCATGCTGACCTTCTCTCTGGGAGGACCCAGTCTCTCCCTTCAGAGTGTCCCATTTTCCTATTCCTTCTAATAAATTGATTCTTCTCACTCAGTATGACTTTTTTTTTAATTTGTTCGACATACATACTGGAAGGAATCATTGTTAAATAATCATGTACACATGGATATTGACAAAGTATGTTGAGGCCAATCATAGTCCAGGATCTCCCGACTTTGCCCACTCCCCTCTCTCATCTCTCCTCCATATTACCTCCATGTTATAGATAGAAAAAGGCATATACATGTGTATTAATTTTGAAATTTCTGAGTTTCTCTGCCTGCCTGTGTATAGCTGGGCTTCTCATGGAGTCCAGAGTTCCCAGTTGCACTGATAACCCCCCCTGATCCCTCTCACCCCTCCCTGCCTCCCTCCCTTCTCCCCCTACCTTCATTGTTAAGGTGCCCCTGCTTAAGTGAAATTTCACCTTCAGTTGAGATTATTATTGAAGTTTAGCTAACTTTCATCCTATCTTAGATTTTACTGTATGAGAGAAAACATTCATCCCTTAAGTCTCTGAGTTTGGGATATTTCACTCAGCTTAATTTTTTCCATCTCCATCAATTTGGCTGCAAATGCTATGATACTGTTCTAATAGCAGAGTAGAATATATATATATATATATATATATATATATATATATATATATATATATATACACACACACATACATACATACCACAGTTTTTTAATCCACTCATCCAGGAGGGGCATCTGGGCTGGTTCCATAGTTTAGCTATTGTAAATTGAGCTGCTATAAACATTGATGTATCTATGTCTGTGGAATGCCAGTTATCCCACTCCTGGGTTTGTCCCAAAAACGCTAGAATCAGCGTGACATTTTGGAAATCCTTCCGGCCTGATTGCAAGAATTCGGGATCAGAGGGGGTCGGAGGTGTTCGTTTGACGGTTTTGCAGCAAGCAGACGTCTTGGAACATTACCTACAAGACTGAAAAATTACAAAACATCACAATATGCCTAGTCGATAAAGATAGAAACACGAATTAGAAGAAACAACTTTAAAACGTTAGTTATCATGGGAACCAACAATTAGGACTACATGAGAGGTTGACTGTATTTTAAGTCTTACTGAACTATTTAATCTCACTCTACGTATGCTGAAATTTAAATTTTCACATCAAGTTCAGTGTTCCCATTCCTCTAGGCTCCAAAAAAAAAAAAAAAAACTTAATTTAAATCTCTTCAAGGCCCTGATGAGCTAACGGTATGGAGATTACCCTCCACTGAGTCAAGTGTAGGTTCCCTGCTCTGCTCTATTAAAAAAAAAAAAAAAAAAACCCGTGCTTTTAAATGCAAAGCTCGCAGTGCACGCACGCACATGCCTCCTTCCTGCTAGTGGACTCCGCTCCACGCGGAGCATTTACCCGCAACTGCGCTCTGGGGCGGGAAGTGGCGCAGCAGAAAGGTGGAACGAAAACGACCTCAGCCTTCAGCTAAATCAACATCACCTCTAACGTTTGGGGCAGGACAGGGGAACCAAAGGGTCCGAGCGGACAGCAGGGTCCTGCAAGCTGGGCCGGGCGCGCCTCCAGGGCCGGGGGCGGGGCTGACCCGCCGAGTCCCGCCCGCCACCCGTCCCTCCGCCCGGCCTTTGCAGTCCGCAGCGGCCGACCGCGAGTCTCACACCGCTCGCCGGCTGGCTGCTGTCTTCAGCGTCCAGTGCGGCGCCATGCTCGCCCTCCGAAGCGGCCTGGCCAGGGCGCTGGCAGCGCGAACCTTCGCGCCTCAGGTACCGGCCGCGGGGGCGCGCGCGAGCCGGGGCGGGGGCCGGGACGGGAGCGGGGACGGGGCCGGGGCGCGCGATCCCCACGCATGCGCCCCACTGAAGGCGGGGCGGCGGCCGGGGTGAGCGCAGCGAGGAGGACGCGGCCAGGAGGAGCTCTGAAGGCTGGGGTCGTCTCCAGGCCCGGGTAGTCTCCCACCTGCACCAAGAGTTTTTCCGGCCTGGGAGCCAGAGGACGCCCCCGAAGCGCCTGCTGCTGTGACTTGGCCGCCATAGCGGCTGCGGCTCCGGGAGCGCTCGCCGCGTCGTCGTCGCGGCTGGGCTCAGGCGCAGTCTGCCTTCCGTCGGTTTGCGTTTGACAGACGTCGCCCCATCCACACTGAGGGTGCAGGGAGGACCCGGACACCAAGCGCTTGCCACGCCACCGGCCTCCTCCTCCGAAGCGCAGCGCGCAGAGAACCTGGAAGAGGAGGTCAGGGTCCAGAGTGGCATCGGGCCAGCCCTCCCCGGGTGCTGCAGCGGTTCCCGAGCCTGCAGGGATCCGAGCCCGGAGACTCAAACATGAACTCCTTCAGCCTTAGATGAGAGGGTTTCAAAGTGGAGCCTGTGACCCAGCCTGAACTGTGGGCGCTGGCTTGTTCAGTGCATTCACCCTAGCGATTCTGTTTCCTCTCCGTGATTAGGCTTTTTGTCCTTTCCAACCGGTGAGATAGGGACAGGGCTTATCGCTTTTGGAGACTGACGTTTTATATATATATTGGATGTTGAACCCATGGGCTTTATAACGTAAACCTATACTGCCAGCCCTTTTGATTTTTTGAGACAGGGCCTTGCAAAGTTGCTGTAGCTGACCTGGAACTTGTGATCTTCCTGCCTTAGCCTACCAAGTGACTGGGATTACAGACGTGGGCCACCCTGGATAGCAATACAGTCTTTATCCTTCTAATTCTCTCTAGTGGGACAGGGCCAAGAATTATTTACTTACAGCTTTTCTCTGAACTTTACATTTCTACAAAGGTGCTAAAGAATTGTTAGTTAATGGTTGCTGGCAAGAGTAAGTCTTAAAGACAAAGGAGTATAAATAAAGCACTGGTTATTTCTGCCCCAGCACAGTTATAGTCTGCAACAAAAATCAGGACATGAGGTCGCCAACCGCACACACACACACCCCCAAATGCAGGTTCTCTACAAATTCATTAATCAACCTAAAACGTGTAGTTCCAGATCCTAATGGTTCATTTTTTTATATATTTTACTTATTATTCTTAAAACTGGGTACTAGACAGTTGTTAATTCTACAAACATTTTGGTATTATAATTTTTGTTTAAAAGTTCTGAATGTCCACCAAACACAGTCAGGTGCAGTTGTTTTTGATAGCCAGTCATTTTGGACAATATGACTGTAACTTCTAACAGACACGAATGAAATGAATTCAAGTGAGATATTGTTATTAATCCTTATACATAATTAAATAAAACTCATATGCTATTGTATTTTGCCAATAAATATATCAGAGAAAAAGTCTGCCTTCATTAAACATACCAAGTAGTCATTGTCATCCCTAATTTGTAGCATTATGGATACCAAAACATGTTTCTGGTGTGATTAGTTCAGGCTAACGAAACCAACGTAAGATGTATTTATAAACTAGAATGCCATATGAATGCATATATATACACACACATGCATACACAGGATAATTTATGGAAAGACATGCCTTAATAAATGTTAAGTTCAGTAACAACATGCATTAGAGATTTTATACTGAGCATATTAGTATTACAAAAGGAACTAATGGCTCTTAAGGAATGTTTCCGCCACATTGGTATAGCTGATGCACTAAATGTTGTACGTTTTATATCTGTCATTAGAAAATAATGATTCAGAAGTTCATCTTGTATTTCCTTCTTCAGCATCAAACATCCACCACCATCTTAGCATGTAATTGAATAGCACATAATATTGACGCGGGGTTTTTGAGATGAGGCCCGATTCTCTGCTCCTGCTGGCAAATGGAGTCTGGGCCGCTACAGATTCCAGCAGCCAAAATAGCCCACTTGTACTATTTGCAGCCATTCCTAGTTAAAACTGGGAATTTGGGAATAGTGTTAGCAGCTCTCCAGCTAAAAACTGGGTGTTACATCTCTTGGTGTGGTGGAAATTCATCCCAGGAATTCAGTGCCAATCTTCTGGGTTCTTGTCTCATGAATTTGAAGAATAAAATCCATGAACAACCACGGAAGGGGAAGTAAAAGGAGTAGGATTTATTTAGGAAGAGAGCAGAGACTCCACAAGGCCAAGGGGCACCTGGAAGCAGGACATCGTCTAATGGAGGTTAGGCCAGGGGTTATACTGATTTGGGGTATGAGCATAATTAACATTCATGCAAAGCACTGAGAAATGCATCTACATCATTGGTTGAACCCTACGCAAAGCAGGCCTTGAAACTTAGTACCAAAGTCATTGGTTAAAATCTATGCAAAACAGGTAGCAATTCTTTCCAAGTTCCCATCTGTGTCCACCCCCATTTCTTAGTTTTTCCAGCCTCTGGGACAAAAGAGTTGCTCCCACAGGTGAGCCTCATGGTTATTTGCATATGAAGGCCCTGAATAAGCCCTGTCAATCTCTCTACCAGCCAGCTCTTAGACGGGGCCCTTTGTCCTGATTACCTAGCCATTTTACTCTCTCCTAAAGCTGTCTCAATATCCTTTTGCATTAGCTACATTCTAGTCCTATTTTTGACCAGTTGTTTAATTCACTGAATGTAGGAAATACTTTGACCTAAATAGCAATTTCTATTTTTTAAAGGTCTTCTAGTACACATCATTTCATTGTGTCTGCCAAATACTGAATTTACAAAGTTCTTTTAGATGCATAACTTTAGAACATAACACAGTCAACTAAAGATGAAATATTGGCTGAGGATGGGAAAGCTCTTTGTAAATTTATGTGAATTTTAATTGTAATTCTCTGGTACAGAAATATCATTAACGTACCAGTGCCAGGCTGGAGCAGTGGCTGGCACGCGCTAGGACCTGGGTTTGAACCCCAGCTCTACATACACAACTAAATGTTGGAGAAACAAAGGCCAGATGAAAAAATAAATAAAATCCATTCCCTCTTTCTCTCTCTCTCTTCCTCACCCTCTCTCCACTCTCTCTTTCTCTCTTAAAAAAAAGACACCAATTCCTTCATATGAGCAACTTCTCATGAAAAAGAGAGTGAAGGAGAACCCCTGCCAGAGGTATGTGTTCTACATGTTTTAGAGCAGTTATCATTATTAACATCTCTGCATAAATACAAGTCTTTGGAGAACTGACAAATACAAAAGTAGATTATGAGTCTAACATGTGTTCTGTGTTTCCAGTCTCATATTTGCTTGTAACATAGTAAGTCCCATCTTCCCTAAATCTTTAAATTTACCTTATCTTTCTTCAGGTACGCTCATCTTTTGCTACAGGCCCCAGACAAAACGATGAAACATTCTATGAATTTCGTACCTATTATCTTAAACCCTCAAAGATGAATGAGTTCCTGGAAAACTTTAAGAAAAATGTGCATCTTCGGACAGCTCACTCTGAATTGGTTGGATTTTGGAGTGTAGAATTTGGAGGCAGAATGAATAAAGTGTTTCACATTTGGAAATATGGTATGAGTCATCCCGAAGTGTTCAGTACAGATTTTCCTTCCATTACATGAGTATGTGAGACTTAGTTCTTGGATCTATATTACTATAGATACATGCAGGTAAAATAAACCTTTTAAAAGGTAAAAACATATTTGTACATATATACATATGTACATATATATGTATATATATATATATGTGTGTATATATGTGTGTGTATAAAAAATGTATTTAGTGATTATTTTTCCCGTTGGTTCATCTCTAGCAACCTCTGCCTCAAATTCTTCAGTTATTAAGAATGGGGACATGTAGTATCATAAATCATAATGGTAAACTAAATTTCTCAGAAAAAAAATGATGGAGCTGGAGCGGTGGCTCGGCGGTAGAATGCTTGCCTGGCATGCCCGAGCACTTGAGTTTGAACCCCAGCACCATATACATAACTAAGTGTTGGGAGAACAGAAAACACATAAAAAAATAAGTAAAACGGATTCTTTCTCTTTCTTTCATTCTCTCTCTTAAAAAAAAATTGGAATGGTTTATTTGGTCATCAGTATCCAACCTAAAATTCATAAAATGCTTTATTATGAAAAATATTCATTCTTTACCTAACATGGGCACAGTATAGGGATTTTCCCTATTGTAGTAAACAAACCCCATTAAAACACAGCTTGGCTTTAGATGTGCTAACAGGTTAAATCATGGCCCATTAAGAAACCTAATGAAGTTCTGCTATACCTCACCTAAGCTGTGAGATAGGTGTTATTCTTTATCACCAGCATAAACCATATAAAACTGTTATCATTGATCTTATGAGGTCCTCATCGGACATACAGGACTAGGCCCAGATGTGGGTAAATGTCTATACCTGTTGGAGTAACTTAGAAAACAAATAAGTGCTGGGAAGCATATGACTGGTAATACCTAAATCAATCAGCACTCACTATTTCTTTGACAACTTTGAAGAAGAACAGCCTCACCAAATACATTCTAATTTCACTTATCACAATCTGATTAAAGGAGTACCTGACCTGACCACTTTCTACCACCACAGAAAAAAATCTTTCTCTGAAATAGCACTATCAGTTAAATGCCTCAACTGAATTAATAAGATTAGTCCACAGATTTTGAGTACTAACTAGGTGATAAACAGTATGCTAAGCTCTTTTTCGTGTACTACATTTAACTCTCACAGCAAGCCTGGAGGTCAATGTTATATACTATCCGTTGCATAGACTAAGAAACTGAGCACAGAAAGATACAATAAAGCCTAATTCACACAGCCTCCTGCAAAAGTGGTAGAAAGTATGAATACCATTCTATGACATTACAGTTGTTTGTATTTCTAATCCCCTTGAACCCTTGAGCAACTTGAGGACAGATGTCACATCTCTTGTGTTGGTGCCTCCAAAGGCAAAACAGTGTTCCTCTGTGCTGCAGGTAAATGTTTGCAGATTTGGATGAAATCCAAAGAAGCATAGGTGATTTTAAGTTGAAAATATTTCTTTTTCTTATTTCTATTCTCCCCTAGATAATTTTGCACATCGAAATGCAGTTCGGAAAGCCTTGGCTAAAGATAAGGAATGGCAAGAACAATTCCTTATTCCAAATTTGGCTCTCATTGATAAACAAGAAAGTGAGATTACTTACCTGGTGCCATGGTGCAAATTTGAAAAGCCTCCAAAAGAGGGTAAGTCCCATTTTATGCTACTTTGAATTTAGATGGATGAAATACTAAAGATCTTAAGCAATAAAACCTAAAGTTCCAAAACTGATCCTCTGTTTTATAGGAACATGCTGCAGTTAATGAGATAAAAGTAAATAGAATCTTTTAGTTTGTTCTTAAAATGTGAATATTAATTAATAAAAATTTTTTCTAAATTGGGATTTTTATGGATTCGTAAATTTAGTTATGCTATCAAAGAATCTATGTAACTGGTAAAGTTCAAGAAGTTTCACTTTAGGAGCAGGTTTCATGTATGTATGGTAAGGGATGGTGTTTAAAATTGTTATAATTTCAAAATAATAAAACAGTTAAATATAAAAATACTTTCAATAGCTGGGAATAGTGGTGCACACATATAATCCCTAGCTACTTGAGAGGCTGAGGTAGGAGGATCCCAAATTCAAGTCCAGCCTAGGCAATTTAATTACCACTGTCTCAAAATTTAGAAAGGGCTCAGTGGTAGAGCACTTGCCTAGCATGTGTGAGGCCCTGGGTGAAATCCCCAATATTGCAAAAAATATTTTTTCCACAAATTATGACTACTCTTAAATCAATTACATCTTTGCTCACAAAATTGACTGGAGAGAATGAATTTACTGAAACTTCCAGGCTAGATTACTAGAGTCTAACTTTTGTGTCTTCCTCTTTGTTTCTCAGTTTGAAAACAATTCCTTAAAATATGTCTTCTTGCTGCTTTTACTTCTTATAAAGAAACTTTTGCCTCAGGGCTGGAGTGGTGGCTCAGCGGTTATGGTGCTTGCCTGGCATGCAGGAGGACACAAGTTCAAACCCCAGCACCACATACACAATGAAGTATCAGAGCAATGAGGGTCACATAAGAAACTAAATAAAATTGATTCCCTCTCTCTCTCTCTCACTGTCCCTCTCTCTTAAAAAAAAAGAAAGAAAGAAAGAAACTATTACCTCAATCCAATTTTAAACAGTGGTCCCATTAGAAAAATATAAACTAATTTAAATTTCTTATTATTTCCTTTATTATTCCCAACTTGCAGTGCATTTTAGATTATAAGAAATTTGAAATATCTTATTGGGATTCTTGTCCATTTAGATAACCCCTCAACTCTTAGCACTGACCAAAAACAGTTGTCTTCTCTGGCACTGACAAATCTTGATCCTCATTCTCTATATTATTCATAATTCTTTACTAACTTTTGAATTTTGTTTTACTTTTTGTTGTCAGATCTTCTCATTCGCTAGTTTCTTTCTCTGTACCCACCCTATACTTCTGATTAGAAATATAAAACTTCAATGTTTACCTAGTTTTTTTAGGAATGATAAAATCCTCTTTCAGATTTTTTTCCCCAAAAAACCTCAAATATGACTTTAGGTCAACTGTTTACTTGCTAACTCCGTTAGAAATGGAATCCTGTAAGGAAAATTGTACAAAGAATAAAATATGTCCTCTCCAAATTGAAAAGAGAGAAACATAGGAGATCAGAAGATACTTCTTTAATTAATTTATTTTCTAGTAGACTTGAGCAACTCAAAAATTAACTTCATTATAAATTCTCCCTATCACACCAACAAAGTTTTATAAATTAAAAATATTTCAAATAATAGCTTTATATATAGCTTCTAGTCCTTTTTTTCATTTTCTTCTTTGATTAAACTTAACAAGTGACCCTTAAACTTGAAGGATTTTCTAAACATGAAAGCAATGAAAAATAATGAAGAATTAATTAATATGACCACGTAAATATATATGTATATGTGGGTTACATAAATGTATGTGTATGTGTGTGTGTGTGTGTAGATAGATAGATAGATAGATGTTAGCCTTCTACTACTGGAATCAAGCAAACCTGATTAAAAATTGCTTCAAAATCTTCTGTAAAATAATTATTCTTCTCCCTATTCTAGGAGTCTATGAATTGGCTACTTTTCAGATGGAACCTGGTGGCCCAGCTCTTTGGGGTGATGCTTTTAAAAGGGCAATTAATGCCCATGTTGATCGAGGCTACACAAGATTAGTTGGTGTTTTCCACACAGAATATGGAGCACTCAACAGAGGTACAGTTGGCCATGTCTCCTATGGAACTGTAATATGTGTTGGTGATCTTTGTTTCTTCCGTCATTTTTCTTTTTCATTATGGTATCTTTTTTAACTTTTTTTTTTTTTTTAAAGAGAGAAGGACAGTGAAAGAGACAGAGAATCAGTTTTTATTGAGTTTTTTCACATGGCTTTCATTGCTCTGACGTTGCTCTGACACTTAGCTGTGTATGGTAGGTGCTGGGGTTTGAACCCGTGTACTTGTGCTTGCGCAGTAACCTCCGCTCCAGCCTCTCTTTTTTAACTTTTATTGCCAACTTTTAGTTTTTTTTGCAGTTTTAAAATTTGAAAAAGATAGATTATATCTTCTTTTTATTCAGAATGTTAATATTTTATGGAGCCTATTTTAAATGCAGACTTGCTGTTCTCCATGATACATCAAAATAACAAAATTTAAAAACTGGAAAGATCCTTAACAAAATATTATTATTTTGTCTTTTTTCTCTATACTTTTTGTTTTCAAAATAATATTACTTAGGTTAGAGAGATTGTTTCTTTTTTTTTTTTTAAGAAAGGGGTCAATAAGAGAGAGAGAAGCAATTTTTACTTAGTTTTTCATGTGATTTTCATTCCTCGGACACTTCATTGTGTAGGTGGTGCTGGGGTTTGAACTCGTGTACTCACACATGCCAGGCAAGCACCATAACCACTGAGCCACCACTCCAGCCTGTAGAGAGATTCTGAATGAAAATGTAATATATATTTTTACAAATGCTAAGAACATGAAGCCCAAAAGAAAAAAAATTACCCATTTCCCATTATTTAAAAATAATAGTTTTACATATACATATATGACACAGGAGTATGAATACCAAAATATTATTAAATATAAAAATAAAAAATGTGTATGGTAATAACTTCATAACATTCAAGCATGGATGGATAGTTTATAACTAGAAAGAGATTAGATATACAAACTTTAATAAAGCATATCTGGGACATTTAACTCTGAAAGTTGAATTAATTGCAGTGAAAATTTCAGAAAGGTTTTTTTGATGGCTAACTCTAAAATATATGCTTAAAGTTCATCTAGTACAATAAATGATTAAGAAGAGCTAAAAAAAAATTTGAAAGATTCACTGCATCCAGTTGCTTCCTCTACTTTGCAATTGAATGTTCAATGGAGATTTCAAGCCTACCCCATTCAAAGCTGACCTCCTGATACTTACCCAAAAATTCAACATCTAGTCATATATCCAAAGAAGCTAATCAGAATATACAAAAAAGAATGTATTTTCAAGTTGGCAAATATAGGAAGGGGAAAAAAATTTGAAAATTATTTGAATATCTGTCTCATACCATGTACTAAAATAAAATTAACATGGAAAGCAGATTCAATGTAAAAAACAGTGTCAGAATTATTAAAATATCAGTAAATTTGTGTAATAATTTGGATGGGGACTATATGTCTAAGCCAAAAAGTAAATGAAGAAACTATAAAAGGAGAAAAATATCAACTTGATGCCTTTATTATACAAAGGCTCACACTTTCTGCATGATCCAAATCATCATAAGTAAAATTCAAAGGGAAAATAAAAATTCACATGAAGGTAGACACAAATGTTAACCACCTATATGTTAAAAAAGATGCAGATTAAAACAATATCAATATGTCATTTTTTAATTAATGTGCTTATATGAATATAATCAGGAAAAAATAAGTACTCATATATTGTATAAGTTCATATTAATAAGTTTCTATATTGGGCACATATACTTAATAAGAAAAAACTACAGAAAATGTGTATATGTGAACTTTTAAAATTCATTCTCAGTATAGTAGAAGAATGATTATATGCGGAGTATAGATTGATACATCATCTCTGGAGGACAGTGTATAATATGCATGTTATATATCTATATAAGAACATCCATACTCTTTGGTTCTCATAATTTAAATATTAGGAGTTTATATTAAGGAAATAATCAAATGTAGATTGGCTGGATTTGAATCCCAGCTCCATTACTTAGTAATTTTGTGACCTTGCTTAAGTTACTTAACCTCACTGTGATTTAATTCCTTACCCATAAAATCATGGTAATAATAACCTACCACCTAGATCTTTAGGAGGACAAAATGAGGTAATCCATGAAAAGTGCTTAAAACAGGCCTGGCACATAATAGCTACCCAATAAATGTTAGTAGTCATCGTCATCAACATTCTTGTTATTATGGGTGTACATGTAGGTGCTGCTCTAATGAGGTTTATGTCAGCTTTGTTTACAGTAAGAAAACACTAAAAATAACATGGTTTTACCCTACTTATATAATAAATAAGCTCATAATACTTAAGTAGAATTACATCCTGTACCTTACATAAATATAAGCATGTATACCGTGTGGATAAATAAACATAAATAAAGTGCATATTTACATATAAATATGGAAATAATACACCAAAATAGAAAAGTGATTATTTTGGGGTGGTAGTTTTAGAGATGGTTCTTACATTCTCCTTTTATTTTCCAAAGTCTATACAGCCATCATAGTAAATTTTAATTATAAAAAATATAAATAATAATGAACAAAAACATTTATTTCAGTAATTGTAGGATACTGGAATATTGGGAATAATTACGTAAGCAATAAGGAGTTGGGAGAAAAGATTTTGTAGAATACTCCAATATTGGAAATAATCTAAATAATCAACGATAGGAAGTTGGAGAAAAAGGTGTATATAGATAAGGGGAAATTCATGTAGTCATTAAAAATAATATTAGCATCAGGTGATACTCCATTAATATATACATTTTTATGTTTTTATGTAGCAGTTAAAATTAATTTTTAAAAAATTAATATCATTGACAAATTATATTGTTGTCAGGTGTGGTAACAAAGGCCTGTAATTCCAGGGGATCTGGGGAGGTTAAGGCAGGAGGATTGCAAGTTTGAGACCAGAATAAATAACTTGGAGAGATCCTGTCTCAAAATAAAAAATAAAAATGGGCTAGGGATATAGCTCACAGTTAAAGCACCAATGGGTTCAAGCCTCAGTATTGCCACAAAGAAAAAAAAGAAAGAAAGAGAAAGAAAGAAAATTATTATACTGTTGATTTTTAACTGTTAGTAAGCATGATATATAGAAAGACTTAGTTTACTCATTTTTAAAAAAAATTAAACATATAAATAGAGGTTTATCTAGGCAGTTAAAATGATATTAGTTTTTAATTACTTTCTTTGTATCTAAATTTTCCACAGTAAGCACAAGAGTTTATAATCTACCATTAAAAATTAATATAAGGGGCTGGACGGGTGGTTCAGTGCTTACAGCACTGGCCTGGCACACATGAGGATGCAAGTTCAAAGCCCAGCATCTTATACACAACAAAGTTTTGGAGCAGCAAAAGCCACATGAAAAACTAAATAAAATTCATTCTATTTCTTTTCGTCCCCCCTTCCTCTCCCTCTCTCTCTCTTTAAAAAATAAAAAAAAAAAAACAAAAAAAAACTAATGTAAAACTAATGTGGTTTGCTTCTGCAGTTCATGTTCTGTGGTGGAATGAGAGTGCAGATAGTCGTGCAGCTGGGAGGCATCAGTCTCATGAGGATCCTAGAGTTGTGGCGGCTGGTAAGCTCTTTCACTAGGCATGGGTCATTTTTACAACAAACTTGATTTATTCAATAACTTTATAAGCCTTCTCATGAAATGTTTTTCCAGTTCGGGAAAGTGTCAACTACCTAGTGTCTCAGCAGAATATGCTTCTGATTCCTACGTCATTTTCACCGTTGAAATAATGTTCTACTGAAACTCAAAAGATTTCATTAACTGGTAAAATGTGTTTGCTAATGGTGCTTTTGTTCTCCCAAGAGAATTATTCTCCCTTTTATTTTAAGGAGTTGGTAAGTTAATTCACTGTGTCCCTTGCATTTTTTTAAAAGCCAACTCTGTTCATTACCACTTAAGGCAATGGGTCTTTTTTATGACATTCATTATCTGTTATACAGTAGAAATAGTTATTACTTCATCTTGGTTTTTTCATTCATTTCAGAATTTTTTCTGTGTTTTGACAGCCCTTTGCTTTATAATATTTTCTTATATTCAAATAATGATTTACTTTTCCTTGCCTTTTCATGTTCAGTTTTTCTGATATCTAAAACTTTTTTTTACCCATAAAGTTTCCTTTATGATGTCAAGTAGGATTCATACAAATATTAAATCAAGTATATTTCTTTACTTTGGAAAAGTACAGTATCATATGTGTCATCTTTATTAATTGTGGTTTTACATTATTAGGTCATTCTAAAAATAATGTAATTATGTCACATCATTGCAATTCTAGAAAAGATTTGGTTTACATGAGAAAATATGTTCATTTATTGTTAATTTCACTAATTTTGACTTACCTTGTGTCACTCATAAAGATCTTGAGACATTTGTTTTAAAGAGATATTTATGAAAATGTTTGTCCTAATTAAAAAAACTACATATTCATTCTGAGTTTTTGGAATTTGTGTTTTATAATTATATCCTCTTCTCTGAAGTCCCTACTGTGTTGCTATAGTAACACAGAAATACTTTACAAACTTTACAAACTCTCCTCAGAAGGAGAGTTCCTTCAGTACTGCCACAGACATTCTAGCATTTTCCTTGAAACATCTTTAATTTCCATTTTACTTAACGCCTCTACCTTCTAAAACTAGGTTTAGTACTTCAAGCTCTCTTGATAGTCTATATTTACAGCTATGTTATTTTATATTTCTAAAACATTTATTATCGTTCTAGAATAGTAAATTATGACTTAGGTTTCCAAAGGAAATTTAGAAAATGGACAGTCTGGTTTTCCTTTCATTTATCATGCTCCGTGTGCTCTGTAGTTTTTCTGGACTGTTATGTGAAGTGATATTACTCAGGAAAGGCAGCCAGTGGCAGCTCACACAGACATGCTGCTCAGTATTCTGTCCATGATGGTACTTGGAGGTAGGACTGTTGGGAGGTCATTGTGTGTATGTGAGGGGATGGTACCCCCATGATAGAATTGGGGCCCTATACCTTACAAGGGAATGACAAGTCCTGAACTCTAGAAAAAGGGTCCTCACTGGAACTCAATCGTGCTGGTACTTTCATCTCAGACTCCCCAGCCTTTAGAACCATGAGAAAAGTTTGTTGTTTAAACTACTCACTCAGTCTACAGTTTTCCTGGCATAACCTAAGCTAAGACACTGTCCATCGACTCTGCCTTATTTTTCTCTGTCACTTATCATAATTAATATTTTATATACATATGATTTGTTATTATATGTCTCCTTCCACTAGAAACTACATTCCATGACAGCAGGAGTTACTATTTTAATCATTGTAGAGTCACCAGTGCCAACATGTGGCAAACCCTCACTAAATATCTTTTAACTGAACTAACACATGGGACATGCGTAGATACAGTTTGAGTGCGTCCTCCAAATATTTGTGTGCTGGAAACTGGGTCCCCATTGCAGTGGTGGTGTGGTGGTAGAACCCTCAAGATTTGGAGCCTAGTGGAAGGTCATTAGGTCAACCTCTGTTAGTCCCCTTGAGAAGTTGTTATTAAAAGTGCAAATCTGGTCCCTGAGTCTCCTGTTTTGTGTGATTGCTTCCTCTTGCACATACTCCCACCATGATTCCATCTTCTATGAGGCCTTCAACAGAGGGGCCACCTGATCTTGGATTTTCATCCTCTAACTATGACCTAAATATACCTCTTTTCTTTATATATAACTTCAAGTATTTTGCTATAGCAATAGAAAACAGACTACTACAAGATTTTTGAGGTTTTTTTTTTAAACAGTCCATCATTTCTGCACACTTCATATTGTCTACCACTAACGGTGGATTACATGACTATTATTGGAGATGCCTCACCACCCTACTTGGAAAGCATTCCTGAAAGACAAAATGAATGACTCAGTGAAGTTCTCTCTGTGGGTACCATCAATAAACAAAAACAATATGAATCACTGCTGGTTATAAGTTATTATCACAGACTGTGGAGGAGGAGAAACAGATATGTAACTAGTCATATCTGGTTCCACGCTCACCACTTAACCCCCAGAGGACAAGCAAATGCTGCTTATAGAGTCACACTCTGGACTTCATTCTCAGCACCAGCTCTTAACTACTGAGCAACTCCTACACATTTGATGACTGTGGTAACTGCAGTAGTGGAAATGGTAGTATTGTGGTGATAGGTGTAGTAGTAGTAGTGCAGTAATGCAGTGTGAACCTGCAAGATGTTGGAAGAAGCATGATGCTCATTTGAGAGACATTTTATGTAACCTCTGTGACCTAGCTTGCCCTTTTTCTAGGTATCTTTTCTCTTTCTTTTTTTTTTTTTTATTTTTTTGTTACCAGGGACTGAACCCAGGAGTGCTTAACCACTGAACCACATCCCCAGCCCTTTTTATTTTTTATTTTGAGACAGGGTCTAAGTTACTTGGGGCCTCCCCAAGTTGCTGAGGCTGTCTTTGAACTTGTGATCCTCCTGCTGCAGCCTTCTGAGTCACTGTGAGTATAGGCATGTGTCACTGTGCCTGGCTTCTAGGAATCATCTTGAAAGAAGCACATTCCTCCAGAAGAACATGGTTTGGTTCTTATTTCAGCTAGTTGGCCCAAGATCCAGAGGTAAAGAGAAGTATACTGTGTTTCTGTGTATAAAGCTTCTGATGTAAAAAACAAAAACAAAAAATCCTGAAGGGTTAATAAAAGCAAATCAAAAAACCATAAAGGAAAGGAGAAAGGATACCAGCTGAAGCCTATACTATGAACAGCAAAGAACCTAGAAAAGAAATGGAATTTTTGTAACTCGGGTCCTGTTTATCTGCTTTCCTTCAAAACAAAAACCCCTGCAGATTTGTATATATTCACTGTCTCTTTACCTCTTGCTCTTCCCTGAACCCATTCCAATTAGTCTGCATCGTCCATCAATCTACCATAATGACTTACAAAGGTCACCTCTTGTCAAATGCAGTGGTCATTCTTTGCCTTAATCTCACTCATCTTCTCAACAGCTTTGGAGGTAATTGACGACTGCCTTCTTCAAATGCACTTTCTGAATTTCAGTGACATCATAGTCCAGTTTTCCTCCTCCTCTCTGGCCAGGCCCTTTCCATTACCCTTGCTGGCATTTCTTCTAAATCCCACGCTCAAGAATATTCACTACTTTTGTTCTCATTAGGTAAGCTCATCAGTCTCAAGACTTAAAGCTCTTATGTATATACGATTGACTTGTACCTTTTTATCTTCCATCATTGTCCCCTGAGCCCCATACTGAAATCCAAATACCTTGACCAGGGTGGCAAGACCTTGCAGCTTGGTCCCTGCCACCTGATTCCATCCCCTGCAACAACTCTCCTTGCTAACTTTGCATAGGGGCATTAGATTGTTTCTTTTAATATCTCCCTCAACTTGGAAAGCTTTTTCCCACTTGGGGTTTTGTATTAGGTGTTCTTTCTTCCAGGAATATTCTTGCCACCTACCTCAAATGTCACTCCTGCTCGTTATGTTCAGATCTGAACTTAATTGCCACTCCTCAACAGGCTGTTGCTGACTCCATGTCATCATTATCCCATAACCACATTTTTTTCTTCACAGCACTTACTGCCATCTAAATGCATCAGATTTGTTTGTCCAAACATCCACTCTCTTTCTCCCCCAACATATACATTTACTAGAACAGGAATTCTGTTTTCAACACAATAGCCCCAGAACCTAGAAGAGTGTCTGACACACAAAATCCAATACGTATTATTTAAATTATGAGTAATGATGCTAAGCAGCTTTTACAAGGACAAACCTGGCATCTAACTTAAACAAAAAGAACCCTCTTTCATTTAACTAGCCCTGTAACTTTGCACAAGTTTCTTATCCTCTGAGCTATAATTTATTCACATTTAAAATGGTACTACTTACCTCATAAGGGCAGGTATCAGTTGAGGATTAAAGGAAGTGTCTGACAACACAGTAAAAACTTCACAGAAGTTACTAATTTTCTCAGACTTTTTCATACTTAGCATATGCATTGGCACTCCAAAGGGCCTGGAGTTTTTTTTAATCTAGGAAAGTTTACTAAATAGAAGAAAGTTTTGGTTGATTCATGGGTAACCTATATATTGTATCTAAATTAACACCCTTTTTGGTTTTTTATGCTGCCCCCCGCCATTGGGATTTTTTTGCAAGTCCCTTACTGGGAACTTTGGAGGGGAGGATGAAGTTTTTATGCCAATAATGAGCAGGCATCTAGGCCACTCCAAAGCCAAGATTCTTCTGCACACAAAGTTCAGACCTATGCCTTCACAGAAAGACCAATCACTACATATTATCACAGCCATTCAAAGAGATCACTGTGGAACCAGGACTCATGTGCTGCCAAAAAAGGACTGTCACAGAAGTTCTTCAAGAACCAGCATAAACAGACACCTGGTTCTTAATGAGTTATAAAAAGAACATCCGTATTGTCTCATCATAGCACCCACTTGTGTGTAGACTGCACAGCACTTACTACAGGTGAAGGTGTCTCGATGTTAGTCTCAGTGTTTCTCTTCCCACATTCCCACTCTTGCTGTGTGCCCACCCTTGCCATCATTGCCAGGACCTTGCCAGGACACATGCCACATTGTGTCCTTGTATCTTCAGTTAAATAGAAGCACAAAAAAGGCTGCCTTTGTAACTGCCTCAAAAATCAAAGTGAAATTTTTATTAAAGAAGCTTTGCTACAGAGGATTTTCAGACATCTCTGCAGCTTAGCTCATATTTTTTCCATCATCCCAGACCATCTATAAAAAATTAAGCAACGAATATACCACTATGGTAACTTTGAAATAACATTTGAATATTTATTAAGTTCACAGAATTGAAAGCTTTGAACTTAATTAATAATCATTACACAGGTCATCTACAAACCTCTTAAACTTTTTTTTTAAGAGAGAGGGACAGTGAGAGAGTGAGAGAGAGACAGAATCAATTTTTATTTAGCTTTCCATGTGGCTTCCGTTGCTCTGACACTTAGTTGTGTACGTGGTGCTGGGATTCAAACCCGCGTCCTCACACATGCCAGGCAAGTGACATAACTGCCAAGCCACCACTCCAGCCCCCTCTTAAACTTCCTTAATACCAGTTACTCTTATCTAAACTGAACCATGAAAGAGCATAACATCACTCTTTTAGTAAAAGAGTCCCAAGTTCTTTTTTAATTGATAGGACATCTGAACCTTTTCTAAAACTTTTACTTTTGCCAGGCATGATGGCATATACCTGTAATCCCAACAACTCAGGAAGCTGAGGCAGAAGGATCCCAAGTTCAGAGCCAGCCTCAACAACTTTAGTGAGGCCTTAAGCAACTTAGTGAGACCCTGTCTCTCATAAACAAAATATGGAAAGGGTTGGGGATGTGGCTCAGTGGTTAAGCACCCCTGGGTTCAATCCCTGGTACTACTACTACTACTACTCCTCCTACTACTACTAATAATAATAATAATTTACTTTGATTCAAATAGTATCCCCAGATCTATGAGGGACATTTCTTCCATCTGCAATGGCTTTATTAACACTTCAACAGCAGGTGGTGCTATGAATTCACAAAAGCAAATTTGCATAGACAACAACTGTCACAGCTTTATTTCGTGACTCATTACAACATAGAAATACGCCTTTTAATACATCATATAAAGTTATTGACAATAAAAATTTTTTTGTTTTTTTTTCCTTTTAATGAAAATGATTTAACTTAGAAATCTATTGTGAAACTTTTGTCTAGTTTTGCAATTCTCAGATATTCCAGTGCAAAAATAGATCCATTACAGACAGCATAAAGTGCTTGGAATGAAGGGCTGATGATAAAGAAAAAAACACAAAAACAGCTTTATCTTAAGGTATAAGAAGGGATAATAGCATACCTAATCCTTATGGAAATATGAACATTCTATAAAAAGGGATGCAACAATTTCAGAGAGAATTAGAGCAGAATTAACTATGGTATTACATTATTACTAGTAAATAAGAGTACAAATTAATATCTCAGTATCAAAGTGGTTCACTATTACATGACACATGGCTCTTTGGAAAAAATTTTACCTGATATATACAACCATGAGAAGAAAACATAGACAAATCCCTTTAGTCAATGATTACTGTTCAGTGATGATGCGCAACATTTAATAGTCACAAAGCATAGGCTTTCAGTACAGATATCAAAATACAGTAGTTTGAGGTTTGGTTGTTTGTTTTTTCATAATAGTGCTGGGTATTTATATAGAGAGGACTTGTTATTTTCTTTTGCATTTTTTATATTCACAGTTAATAAGTTTTCCAAGCTATCCAAAAGGTGCAAGAGCAGAATTCTTTGAACACTTTTTTTTTTTGAGAATTTCTGAAACTCACATGGTTACATTTCCACAGGGAATATATAGAAATTTTATTTGAGGATAGAGTTGGTAAAATTTTCTACCATAATTAAGTTTACACAGGGAACTTTAAAAGATTACTGTTTGAATCATCTGAAAGGTAACAATGTAGAACTGTGGATTGTTTCTAGCTTCAGAAAAGACCCTTTTAAATCTACATTTAAATGTATTTTTTTCAAAATAGTTCACAGTGCCTTCTGATATTTTAAAATATACCCATGAAGTCAGAGTAATTAAAAGCAAAAACTTGCTCATGGATTTAATATAATGAATGAGAACATGGTTTATGGTGAGAGGAGAAAACCAACAGATTTTTACTTTATTTTGAAAATTAATGAGAAACTGGATTATTCTTTGAAAATGGCATTAATATAGTAATCTCATGCCAATAGTTACTGGAAATATGCTTTCATTATCATTTTAGAAAATAAAATTGACAATTTTTAAAAGTCATTTTTCTTTTTAAGCAATGATTTACATTCTGTAAATTTAAATGTTATGTATGCACACACACACGTATTTGAAATATATTTGAAATTGTATACCTTTAGTTAATATTTAAATTTTAGAAATAGTTGAAAAAATTACTCATGACATTGAAAGTTCATTTCAACTTTGCCAAATAGCAGTTCTCTCATATTTTTGTTTTGTCTCAACATATATCACATTAAGCATTAAACAATATTTTAAAAAAACGTTTACTAACCAGAAAAAAAAATTAAGACTGGGTTAGAAAAGTCTGAAAACTATTCCATGTGGAAGCATTTTCCGTTTTTATTTTTTCTAGATAGATTAATGATTGAAGAGATGCAAAATTTGAGACTGTCAAAGATTCAACGGGGTTATCTAACTTCTCTACAGAACCTATTATTTGAAGGTACTAAATGTCATAAGAACAAACTGTGTTCAACAAGTTCCCAAGCTAGCTGATTTCTCTTTGAAAGAATTCATTGTTCAGCCTTGTGACCCTTTCTGACTTTTGCACTGTTGCTATTTTAAAAAAAATAAATAAATAAAGGCTGGCCAATATTCTTGTAATGGGCTTCCATAACCACAATAAAACAGCTATCTTTTGTAAACCAGTTAGCTGAATAACATGGCACAGGATATCTGAGATTTAATTTCTCACACCCCTTTCCATACATACACACACACACATACATACATACACTCATTCGTCTATAGCATACACTCAAAAATACTTGATGAACTGAGTTGAGTACATGATCTTAAATTCAACTACAATGTCATGAGACCTCAACAACCACATTGTTTTCTAGTCACCAAGCAGTAGTTAGATATTCTATCTGCAAATTTGTATAGGAAAATGAAACTAATGAGACAGTGTGACCATACTCCTCTATAGCACAGAGTCCAACAAAGAGGTCATTCTAAGGTTTCAGAAATTGCTGATAAAACTTAAAATTCCAAATGACATAATAGTACAAAGATTTTTGTCAAAATACAACTCTGTCTTTTCATCATCTAGATTAATTCAAGAATCCAGAAATAATACTACACCTGTGTCAAATAGTAAAATTATTGAGATGCAGTGTACCGTGTTAGCAGACAATCAGGACAAATGGGCCCAGACCTCCCTAGGTTTCAACACACCATCTCTTTTAATCCTATGCCCTGACTTCAGCTGCTTATATCCCTAGCAGTTTGGCTATGAGCCTTTGCTTCTTACCAGGATCTAAGTATATTTGAACAGTTCTGGAAAGACCTCAGAGACCCATGGTGCCAAGCATGGGACAACATAACAATGGAACCAAGTTTCCTGTGTGTAGAGATATTATCCATACTTTGCATGTTACAGCCAACAAAGCAGCTCATCGATAAAGAAGGACATTAGCCACACATGGCACCATTTTGTCACCTGATATTTAATGATGTTGACAGACACAGCAGAGCAGCTTTACAAAGGTGTGTGTGTGAGAGACACACCATGGTGTTTCAGACTTTCTGAGCAACTTGGCACTAGTATTTCTGGCACACTCATTGCCAGCAATGGTTGTGTCACCAGGAAACCAGTCTCCTGGAATGGCATGGCTTAATGGATGAGGATGTACATGCCTTTGATTTTGATAATCACTGGCCATGGTTATTTGATGAACAGTTGTTGCAATCCCAGTGAGGATACACAGAAACAAAAAAGTATGACTTCAAACCCAAATGTCCACTGGGTTCCATACTAGAGTTTCACATAGGTATAAGGTAATAAACTAAATTCAAGTCTTTTTCACAGAGAGCCATACAAAACATAGGCTACAAAGGCACTGCCCCTGTAATGGAATTTTGTTTTCATTGCATTGAATTGCATTGCATTGAATAGTATCAGTACAGTATCCAGTTTACTTCTTTCCACAAAAGCTCTTTCTTCTGGAACCCTTCACGCGGTGTAAAGGAAGATCTAGTTCTTCCTCACTTTCAGCCACCTGTGTGAACAGCATTCTTCATACATAACTTTCTTTCACTTTCTCATCCTGAAGAAAAGATGTGAGAACTGCAACATCCACTACTGTCTGGTTTTTGTGTAATGACAGGTCCTTTAAGTGGTCATCATCACTTTGGTCCTTGGCAAAGTTCACAAATACCTGTCAAAAGAAAGACGGATCTTTATGAATACCTCTCAACTTGTTCTTTCTTTATTCTAGCCGAAGTTTTACTCTAATTGCATTTTCCTCATGTTGAAATTAGGTCTGGTAGTAGAATATAGAATTGCATAAATAGATGAATTAGAAAACTGTATGAAGGAGGATAGGATACTTGAAAACATTAATAATTATTTTAAAAATTCATCTTCTATGTTAATCCCACATCACCAACTGCTCAACCATCTATTTACTTGGGTACACGTGGACTTGATTAAAGGGAGGAGGGAAGAAAACATTTACTGAAAAACTATCAAATGCCGAGATGTGTTTGGCACTTTTTATTATCCAAATGGGACAGGGCAATTAGCAAAAAGCCCGATCCATGATTGGTATTCAATAAATGGTAGTTGTTACAATCATTGATTCAGCAAATCAGTTGTTACAATTATTGATTCAGAAGTAAACCGTATAGTGTATTGATACTATTCAATTCTAATTGCATTTTCAATCCCATTCAATGCAATTCAATGCAATGAAAACAAAATTCCATTACAGGGGAAGTGCCTTTGTAGCCTATGTCTTGTATGGCTCTCTGTGAAAAAGATTTCAATTCATTTTATTACCTTATACCTATGTGAAAACCCCTGTAAGGTAGATAGCATCATCTCCCATTTTGAATTCACAGAGATTTGGTAAAAGCAGAGCTAGTACAATAGATGAGGAACTATCTGTGTAGGGGTGTGAGTGGGCAGGAATCCTCACCCTGGAAAATAAATCTATTTTTGATACTCAGAGCTTACTTGGTCAAGTGTTGTCTGAGAAACAGAGTAGTCTTCTATGTGGAGTCTCTTTTTGCTCTGGGAGAGGATGCTGAATATCCTGGCCAGAGAAGACAAGGAAGAGGGGAGCTGGTATTGAAGCATGTTCCGGTGTTTCTCTTTTAGGACACTTCCTGGAAAGGCAAGTCCAAAGAACTCCTGGACAGGCTTAAGGTCAGGGTTGGATCCTGCTATTCGTACAACTATTGTATAACCATCTCCAAACCTGAAAGCAGGAAAAAACACCAAAATGAAGTATCCCCAAGAACCTTCTCAAAAGAATATTTAACTCTCAGAACCCTACTTCTGTCCTGAAAACAGGAGATCACCAACAAACCCAGAGATGAGTTTCTGAGAGAAGGCAACAGTTATCATTTACCAAGAGTCTATTCTGTGTGCAGTGCCATGCTCGGTGCCGTGAATACACCATTTCTGTTACTCCTCACCTGGACCCATAACTCCGACAGATATTACAGGAAAACTGAAGCCCAGAGAGTTGGTCACTTGCTCATAACACAGAGTTCCTAAGTTGTAGGGCCAGAATGCAAAACCTATTTGCACAGACTACAGAGCCATGCTCTTAATGACACTGTCACATGTGAGTTTTTTCATTTCACTTATAAAACAAAGCCAAGAAGTAACATTCTTGGGAAACAGATTCTCAGAGGGCTTGAATAACTTGCTATTGAGTAATAACTAGTATAAGGTAAAGTCAGAATGTGACTGCAGTTCAGTTTGACTTTAAAGCCCTCATTCTTTTCTCTGAACCATTTTGCTCAGGTTAATTTCCCTTTATTTTTAAGCTACCATTTATAAACTCACAAAAGAATTATCATCAAGCTTTCTCACTAGATGCTTTCCCAAAGAAATTGTCCTTGTTACCTGTTTTTCAGATGTTGGACACTGCCAAGACACCTGAATCTCCCATTGACCATAATTGCCATCCTAGTGCAAAGAGCTTCACATTCTTCCATACTGTGAGAAAACAGAACAGAGTATTAGTTTTACAGAGATGCTCCCATAACCGTCAGAACATCACCATGACATCTGGCATTTCAAAAATAAAAAATAAAAAAAAAATTTCCCAGCTTCCTAGTGCATAAGTACAGCCTGTTATAAAGACATGATGCTATAGAAATTAAGCTCCTCACTCCAGTGCTGTTTGGAATTGTGAACATGTTGGAAACAGTCCAAATGTCTACACAACAGGGAATAATTAAGAAAATATATCCTAATGAAATATCATTCAGCTATAAAAAATGTGATGACACCTAAATTTACTGACTTAGACTAATCATAATAATATCATTAAGTGAAAAAGAACAGGGTATAAGAGCAGGGTATATATACTATGCTTGCATTTTTGTTTGTAAAAATACACACAAGTATACATAGGTTTGCAAAGGAAAAGTCTGAAAACATACATAAGCCAACAAGAACAACAGATGTAGTACAATTTCAGGTGATAAATGAAACATTTGTCTTTCTGTATTTTCTGACTTCTACTAAATGATCATGTATGCTCTTTGGAAATTTGAAAATCATACAATGTAAAAGCTAAGGCAAGACTTCACTACAGACCTGTGAGATGTAAGCACCACTGATCGCCCCTCCTTGACGATACTTAGGGCACAGTTCCACAAGAACCTCCGGGCTTTGGGATCCATGCCTGTGGTTGGTTCATCCTGAAAGTAAAATAAAATAGGTTTTATCCTTTGCCAGAAATAATGGATGCTTTAGCATCCTTAAACAGCATAAAATTTAGCTTACCATTTTACTTCTCTCTTAATAGATCAAAATACCAGAATGAGTTTCAAAATCATTTATACCAAAGTTACTTTTATAAATGTCTCATGGAAGCAGAAAAATCAAATATTTTGGGTAATTTTAATAATTAAACAAATTTCTCTAAATCAACAGGGAAGGAAAATAGCCATTAGTTCCAATCATATTTCCATGACTAAAGAGTATATATTAAAATTTTTTTTGTCAGTATGAGGTTTGGGTAAAATTCCTTTTCTCCTTTTTTTATTCTAGCCTACACCAGCTTACCCTATTATAGTCCTAGAAAAATTCCAGACCCACATGGTCTAGATAACACAGAGACTTCAACCTAAGATTTCTTCCTATAAAAACTTAGGTGCTCTTCTCTACTGAAGAAAAAGGGTCAAAGGTCACTATCATGTATTCTGTTTTTCATTTATCTCTCTGAAAGGAGCTATAATCCAGTAGATTCTATGGAGATCTTTTTTTTTTCTTAATAGCAGGCACTGAACCCAGGGGTGTTCTACCTCTGAGCTACATCCCCAGCCCTTTCTATTTTATGTTGAGACAGGGTCTCACTCAGTTGCTCAGGCATACTTGCAATCCTCCTGCCTCAGCCTCTATGTAGCTGGACTCACACAGGTGTGTGCCACCATGCCTGGCCACTACGAGGACCTTGAAACTATGTCCTCCCTCTCCATCTTCACAGAGATGATAGAAAAAATGTTCCACAGAAGGATCTAATCACACATTCAGCCTCACTCACACTTGTAGGGGTTCTCCAAGTCAGAAACAGGTGCCTGTGGCGTCACTATCTGGCAGAGCAAACCTCTGCTTGTGCCAGGAAGAGGCGTCCCTCTGCTTCTCCAAGCCTGCTCTGCCCTCCTTGGAGGGCAACTTGCCATTGCTATGCCTGTCACGCAACCAGTCTTAGACATACGGGACTTTGAAAATGATGTTTTCCACTCAGGACAGAACAGTAGTTTTCCACCCACAGGCACACTCACCAGAAACACCACAGGAGGCCCACCAATCAAAGCCATGGCTGTTGAAAGCTTGCGCTTATTGCCGCCACTATAGTTACCAGCGTATTTTTCTCCATACTTCACAAGGCCCAGCTTCCGAATTGCCCATTCACCAACCTAGAGAGATCAAAAGCACCTTGACTTTTGTCTGGCTTGGTAATTTTATCATGCTTTCTTACACTTAAACGTGAAAGTTCTCCAATTGAATAGGACTGGATTCTATAATCATGACCTGGCAACTGCTGAGGAACCAACAGCTAGGAGAAGGAATTCATGTGGTAGGAGCAGCAATCCCCCTCTGCACAGTAACAACCTACACAGGCCCACCCACCCCCAGCCCACCACCACTATGGGTTTCCGCCCTGAAAACGGGTGCAAAGAGCCAGCATTTCATATTGCTCCATGCACGAGGCAAGACAACCTGGAGTCACCACATGTGGAAAAGTCATAAGGTATAGTGTCAGGATGCCAGAGGCAGGCTGGCTTTCTGGTGTCCATAATACCTTGCCAACTTCTTTTTCTGGGACTCCTCTCAAGAGGGCAAAGAACTCCACGTGCTCTCTCCCAGTCAGCAGTTCTGTGATGGCATCGAACTGAGGGCAATAGCCCATGTTCTGATGTACTTCATGGATGTTTGACAAGATGCTGCAAAGGAAAACAAAACTTGTCAGGTTTTAAGTATTTAAAGCTATTCTCAGCAGACAATCCAGCTTACCATTCCTATAAAGTACGCTTGTGCTTTACAGAGACACCAATACACCATCTGCTTGAGCATAGCCTTTCGGCCCCTAGGTGCCAGCTCTTTTTGTCTCTACCCCTCCCAGTCCTTGTATCTGGCTTACCCAGCACTTCAACCTGCATGTTCTGTCCCATTGCAAAATTCCTGAGTCCATGCCAACTGCAGCACAGTCTTTACCAATAACGCAAATCACACTATCCTGGAGCTTTAATACTAAGACTCCATCTCAGACTTTCCCATCTATGACCTGGTCATATGTACCAAGTGCCTTGTTAACCCAAAGTTCATGACCATCAGGACCCAAAAATTCTGGATGTGAGCTCCCTCTGAATTATGCTGCCTATACATTGACTCAACCACAGGGTGCATATTCCAGACCTGGACCCACTGAATATCTCGCCCAGATACCCTCCTGGCTCTTGAGGGCATTTTTTGTTTTTGTTGTTATTACTGTTTTCTCTGAACCTCTGAACATCTGGTAATAGAAAAAAATCTATAGTCAACCTGACATATATTTATGGGGGCAATTTATAGGTTCTATGAAGCCAGTCAGTTTAAGAATCCCTAATGTGTGAAAATTTTACCATCCAAATCCCATTCTCAAATGCCTGCACCTCAGCCATCCCCAGACAGCCATGAACTTGGCCTTTCAGCAGCAGTCATTACTCTCTACATATGTATTTAGAACTCCCAAAGTCAGCCTTCTCTAGAATTATGAATGAGATCCACAGGGGCACTGCCTTCACAGCTGCACTGCCCAAGTCAGTTCTTATCACCATTCAATGTGCCCAACCATAGTGTGAGCCAGTTACTGCTGTCATTGCTATGTACCCCAGGTGCATGGTACTAGAAACAAGCATGGGGAAGCAGTGGTTTCCCCAAAATTTCTACTCTTTTAAGGTTAAATTGCTACTAAAAAAAAATGTTAAGAAGGGAAGAGATCAATGAATACATTGTTCCTTGCTCTTCAGTATTCTTGGCTAGCCCCCTGTTCAGTGTATTCAAATTGAGAGCCATCCCCCATTAGTGGGTCATGAAATAAATTTAGTAGGTAACCATGACATGGTATAGAATAAAATGGAATAAGAAATATCAGAGTACACTATAAGTAGTAATCATAGGTACCATTTTATGAAATGTTTTGTTAAATCATATGAGTATTAATGCATCTGTGTATACTGGGTTGAAGTGTAAAATATTATTTCCTATATGGATTATGGTCACAGAAGTTTGAATATCACTGCCTTGTACCATGTATCCATATAAAAAACCCAAAGGGAGCTGGAGCAGTGGCTCAGCAGTCATGATGCTTGCCTGGCATGCGCAAGTACACAGGTTCAAACCCCAGCACCCACATATACAACTAAGTGTCAGAGCAGTGAGGGCCAAAACTAAATAAAATTGATCCTGTCTGACTCTCTCTCTCTGTCCTTCTCTCTCTTAAAAAAAAAAAAAAAAAAGCCCAAAGTCCCACATGCTTAGAGTATTCAAGGGTAATATTGCCTAACAGGTATACCCAAAGATCAGACTATTTGGTGACTATACAATCTCAGAAAATGGCATAACAATGGCTTCTTCAATGGGTACACTCTTTATAGAAGATAATCTGGCTTCTGCCTTTTTACCTTGTGAAAATTAATACAAAGAAATAATGAAAGTTGTATACAAGCACATATTTGTATAGAAAAAAATGGAAATTAATAAATATCCAATATTTACACCATGGAACTTTATGGACCAACATAAAATTCTAAATCTTAGACTATGTAACCCACTGAAAATATTCATAATATAACTATTAACAATAAAAACTAATTTTAAAATCTATATCCAATATAATCACAATTTTCTGATACAATTATATGTACAGAAAGATAGATTTGGGATGATGGAAAATTTCTAAAACTGATGTGTGGTGATGACTGCACAATTCTGTGAATTTACTAAGAATTATTGAAATGTTCTCCAAAAACAAGTAATTTGTATGTATTTAAATTATACCTGTAAAGCTGTTAAAAACAATGGAGTGAGACTGAATGAAAATGTAAATAGTGGTTATCCCTAGGTAGTGAAATTATGGATGATTTGTAGTTACTGTTAAAATTTTACTATATTTTAACATTTTTATGAACTCTAGAGAGTACTATTATAATCAAAAATAACAACTTATTTCTTTAAACTACAAAAAAAAGAAGAAGAAGAAATCCTTGCTGTGACAAAATACAGATCACTTCTTTTCTCACCTATTTTTGTTAAGGAAAGCATCCCCTCTGGTAACAGTGGTATCTCCAGTTAGCATCTTGAAAGTGGATGATTTCCCCGCTCCATTAACTCCCAGAAGTCCAAAGCACTGAAAGAGTATGACCAGGTAAGTTGTATAAACAAACTATTGAAGCTAAGTCTGAACGACCCTAGAAGATAGCCACCTGAGCTTCGTTTTATAGGATGTAATCCTGAAACATCATTCTTAAATATCAATTACAAGTTGAATATTCGAATATCATTTTTCGTTTAGGACATCATACATAATAAATATTAAGTACATATTTTATCATGGGACCATTTTCAGTGTGGGTTTATTTTTAAATATCATTTGAGTTGTCAGGTTAAGGCCAAAGTTAATCAGTGTGTGAAAAGCAGTAAATTAGTCACCACTTTATCTGGCTAAAGTGCATAAAAGAATACAAAAAAATGAGAAAGGACAAAAATATTTTTAAAATCTATTTGAATTTCATCATCATCTGAAATGGATCACGAAAGCATATTTTCAGTGTGCATGCTTTTCTTAAAATGCCTGAGATTCTCTAAAATTGTTCTCTTGACATAAGGAGTCCCCATTCTCTTGATGACTGATTGCTTCAGGCCTAAGTAAGAAGCTTCAAAAGCTACTTTCACCCCTTATAAACACTGCTGTTTGATTGGATAGAGACAGTCTGAATTAACAGAGACAAACACAATGCTGACAAAGTGTGTTTACCTCACCAGGAGGAATGCCAACACAAATCCTATCAACAGCAGGCTTCCTCTTCCTCCTATATATCTGCAACAAACAAAATGGAAAAATTCATGAGCCTCAGTGACTCACAGCAATCCCAAGCAACTGTGGCAGAGGGGATTATAACCCAAACACACCATGAAATAAGGCTAAGTCATGCACTGTATGCAAGAGCCATTCTCTCTCTCTGGCAACCAGTTCTGACTCTGAAGCTCAAAATAAAAGTGTGGTTCTTTTTTATTTTTAATCTGGGTCTTTTAAAAATATATTAGTCATTCATATCTATATATTGTTTCATGTAGCATATAAATGTATTGTAAATATTTTAAAAATTAAATTCTAAGGAATAAAAATTTGCAACAAAAATATTTCAAATGTTGTACATATTACAAAAAGTGAGGTTTGGGATTCTGGAATCTAAGAGAGTGCCAAAACAAACCCTGCTTCTGACCAATAGAGATATATCAGCCTTTCAGATTATTAAACTCAAAATCAGCCATTTATTCTATCTTGACTTTGACTAGATATATAATATTAGCATGTTTTAATAAGTAACACATAAATGTAAGTAAAATAAATTTGAGAATGAAAATTCATATTACAGAAGTATTCTCAGTAGAATTTCATTAATTAAGGAGTCTCCATGGTATATTTTAAATAAATTTAAATTGACAGCAGCTTGGTATAGATGCACATTTTTGGAAGCATGCTTTTTTCATTAAGCAAGTCAGTCAAATGCTAGTTTCATCTGTCTGCTAGCACAGACAAGTGAAAAATTAAGCTGTTATAACCACACTATCTCACCTTAGTCAACTCCTTGATTTCCAAGATATCATTCTGTCCTCCACCATCCAGTATTCTCTGTCTTTCCCGTCTTACATCTTCATCTTCATCATTTAAAGGAGGAAGCTTTGCTTTCACAGGTCTTAGAGGAAAGATTTTAAGAAAAATAAACTTTCAAACTATTTTTCTAAACAAAAATCCTGTCTCTAAAGCAGTCTTGTAAAAGCTACTTGCTACAACTTCCAGTGTTGGCAGGGTTGGGGGTTGGGCATTGCCCACAATAGGAAAATCAGTTTGATTTTGTTGAGTTCAAATTTGATCCAATCATCATTGGTGTTTCTCTGTGTTCCCCCTCTGTGACCCTCTACCAAGTGCTCCATGCATTTTGAAAAAAAGCTCACCTGGGCCTGATGAAGAATCTGTACTGGATTAGAACAGTAATGAGGAAGAACACCACCCCTTCCACAGCCATGGCAAAAAGGTTTCGTCCCACCAAGTCCCAAGAGAGTGGTGACACAAAACGATTCTCCCCTGGTAGACACAATGCAGAGATCAAATCAGAATGGAAGCATCAGGAACCAAAGCCCTTCCCCAAACATGGGTCAAGTTCACCTATTTTCCTAGAAACACCAATAGTTATTACCCAAGACAGGGGGAGAAAAAAAATAACAAGAGAGTGACTACTTTTCAAACCTGACTTGGGGAAACAGTACCACCCTATGTCAACCAGAGTTTTACAGCCAACTTGTCTTAGATCTATAACTTCATGTAAGATTGCGAATATCTTTTTAACAAGACAAGCCCAAAATCCTTTTAGATAAGGTAAACAATCCAGGATAATTTTTAGGGTTAGTAGTTTAATAAATTCCAAGTTTTAATAATATGAAATACTAGAGGACTGGAGCAATGGCTCAGTGGTTGCAGTGACTGGCATGCGTGAGTATGCGAATTCGCAGCCCAGCACTGCATACACGGCGAAGTCTTGGAGTAACGAAGCATGAAAAACTAAGTGGAATTGATTCTCTCTTTCTCTCTCTCTCTCACTGTCTCTCTCCCTTTAAAAATAATAATAATAATAATAATATGAAATACTAGAAAGTTCATTAAAAAGATGTCCATTTCAGTGGTGTATAATGTAACCTGGTGCCTCAATTGTCACCTGGTTTTATGTAACTGTTCCTTAAATTCCTTATACATCTCCTTTGTATCTACACGTTGAAGAAAGTCCCTTTGTCCATTAAGTAACATGGCCCATCTAACTACATTAGCCAGTAGATGAATTATAGTCATATGATAATAGGAGAAATATTTGTAACCATTCTAAAGGTAGAAAGAGCTGCAGTGAATTATCTTTTTATAGACTGTGTAAAAAAGAATAATATATAACCTACAGGCCTGTGATTTTCCTACTAGAGTCAAAGTGTAAAACTCCCCTTCTGATTCTGTGGCCTGTCTCTAAGTCCCAAAGCCATGGATTGACTTTTCCAGTAATTCTGACAAATTCAAGTAGTGACATTAGGCCCTGATTCAAGCAAATGCCTACATTTTCCTTACTTCTGAAAATGTCCTTTCACAGATAAATAGCTGTGTCACAAGACCCATGCCAGAACAGCTCCCCCGGCATGAGCCTTCACGTGGATGAGAGAAATACAGACACCTTGTGCCCATTCATCAGTCTCTTTCCAAAACAAAGGCCAGGGCACCAAGACACATGTAAGTGCCATTTCCTCTGAAGTCTGGCAGTCAGTGCTCTACTCACCAAATCTTTCCAGGGCATCAGCCATTGCCTGGTTTTTCACCATGTCAATGAGCCCTCGTCCCAGGCAAAAATGTGGGAATATCAGGAACACAGACTTCAGGATATCATTGATATTATTCAGCTTCTAAAACAATGACAGGGGAACAGAATGACATAGTTTAGGCTAAAAATGTCTCAAAGTCTGAAATGTGGGAGTGAAGAAACAGTTTGATTCCCTGGGGATAAACTAAACCTTTGAATTCAGATAACAATAAATAGCAATAAGAATTTTCCACGCTTTTAAAAAATTTGGAGTAATGTTATAGGTATGAAGAAATGAACAAAGAATACCAACAAGACTACATTTGACCAGAAGTCAACCCCTAACAAAATATTTGATTAGCATTTTAAAAGCAAATTGCTTGTGTCTGAGTTAATATTTGAGTCTCAGGATTTTGTTGGAATTTCATAAAATCTTCTTTAATACATCAGAACTTATTAAATGATACCTGGGCAATAGTGGCCAAATATCAAGCAATTGAGGAAGTTACTGTGTGAGATGCACTATGCTAGGGCATGAGAGACGCAAAAGTTCACAAACAGTCTCTGTTGTGAGGAAGAAAAACATGGAAATAAGAAATGACCACGCAACTGGATAAATGTGGTACCAGAGGTAGAACTAAGGGCTCTTGAGGGCCAAGGGAGGACAGCATATTCCAGAGGGCAGAGAAGCAAAGCTTCACCTTTGAGCTAAACTTTGAAGGGCAGGGAGGATACCACCAGGCTCTGCAATAAAAGAAGGGCATTTGAAGCCAAGCCTACAGGATCATGCTGAGTTTAAGGGATAACTCTGCTGAAATTACAAGTCATTGGGAAAGGATATATTAGGAAGTGACCAGGAAAGGTCATGCACCTATGAAAGGCCTTGTGTGCTGAGCTAAGCATTTGGACAAAGGCAGTGACAACAGGAATAGAGAAGGAGCCTTGTTTATGAGATCTGGAAGAACTGATGACATGACCAGCTGAATGTGGGAAATAGCAACAGCAAAGCATCAAGGATAGTTCCAGGCAAACTGGCTTGGGCAACTGCAGTGGATGGTAATACCACCAAGCATGACAGGGATGGCAAGAGAAACACTGGGTTCTGAGCAGAAAGATGATGACAACATGTCCAGTTTAGGGGATCTATAAATTATCTGAATGAAGCAATCCACTAGGTATGTGAGAATGGGAGATGGGTTCAAGGGAATAATCAAGATCTGAGAGACAGCAATAAGACATTGAGGGAGGCAGTGGTAGAAGCCTTGGGTTTAAATAGCTTCTCCCAGGTACAGTGTCTAAGTGGAAAGCAACCTGGCAGAGGATTGAGCCTTGGGAAAATGACACTGAAACTGTAGAACCTGACCAAAAAAAAAAAAAAAAAAAAAAATGGAAAGGCTCCACAAGAGAAATATAAGGTACAGTAGGAGTTGAAGGTGTGTGGGCCCAGGGAAGGCAGCATCTGAAACAGGACAATGGTCAGCAGTGTCAATTCCACAGACTCATGCAGTAAGATCACAATTAACTACTGTCCTCTGGCACCCCAGATACCTATCCCAGCAGGAGGCGCTCTTGCTAGAGAACTCACATTGTTGGTGAAGAGCTCCAGTACAAAAGTGGCCACACTGCCATTGATGCCAATGAAGAGGTTCACACTGGTGAGCACCACGTAGGCTGTGCTGGGGATCTTGAACACAAAGGAGGCTGGGTACATGAGAGGGGTGATCGACCACCTGGCAAGGCAAGAAGATAAATATCCACTGCAGTCCTCTGCCCTCTCTGACGCTGGGTACCATATTCTTTACCCACTGTAAAAGTCACCCACCCAGAGGTGCCTTACCCATATAGCAAAAGAAGAAGCGCGAGCACAGGCAGGTTGGTGGAGGACACATAGGACTTCTGTTGGAAGCAGATGAAGATGATAATAACCAGCGTGGCAGGGACCACATAATTGCACTAAAAGAGAAAACAAGGAAATAAAGTTGACCCATAAGTCAAAAATACAACACATCCCAAGTCTTTACCATCACCAGGCAAGAAAGGGCAGATAAACATATTGGAGAATAACTTTGAATTAATGAAGCCACATAAACTATTAATCAAAATATTGGACAATGCATTGTGACAAGCATTTTACCCTTGGCTGGTTTTATAAACTGCGTGCCCTTTTTGTCTTTCCCACAGCTAAGCCAAGGTGTCACGCTCAGTAAATTCACTGAACGATGGATCCTCAGTCAGGGGAATTTCAATTTCACAGGAGGCAAATAAGCTTCCATTATTCTTCCCAGAGATGATTGTGTCTGTTTCATCATTAATGCTATATTGTAGTCTGCCCAAGTTCAATCTCACATGCAATCTATTTGTGAGGTAAGTGCTCATAACACGAATGTCAGAATTGTTTCATCACACTGAGAATAATTCTAAAGTCTGTTCTGACAGTGCTTTAGGCATTAAAATGCAGAAATAAAGACCTGACCATAGAACAGTTATGAGATTTCATAGCTGGCAGGGCAAAGCGTAGGCAGGGAGATGACAGTGGGTTTGTCAGTTGTTAGAAGAATTGTAGCTTCAGACTGCAGAGCTTGCCTCAGTCCTATGCTGCTCAATATGTTTATCAAAAACATGTTGATAGCAAATTCCAGGTTCTAAACCATGTAAGAACAGATAATACACAAGAATATAAGCTAAGTCACTGAAGTTAGGGACTCCATCCATCCCTGAATCTCCTATGTCTGGCATAGTCAGACACAGAGTGAGCACTCAGTATATTTCTAAATGAGTGTAGTAATCACTGGATCAAGATAAAAACAAAAACAAATGGACACAAAAATAGATGTAGTTTTAAAGGGATAAGTATAAAGTTTAAGTTCCAAAAAGTTAATTGCATTAGCATAACACAAAAGCAACCCGATTTAACAATTATTTGTGTGAAATGAAGTTCCAGTTCACTACCAAGCTGCCAATAAGAAAGCACTATATCCAAAATGTAGAACCCCTGTTTCACAGTAAGAGAAGTATGGAATAAAGATCAACTCCCTCTAGACTCATAACCATTCAGACCACAGCCTGAACACAAGGTTAATTCTAGACTTAGCTTTTCAAAAGGGACATTAACAATATGGAGTATGGTCATGGAAAGATAATCAGATCACACAGGGGCCAGTCAGTATAAGAGTCGTGGTATAATTAGCACAGACATCATCATTTCCACCATCATTGCTGACTTTTTTGCAGTGCCTCAGAAATGACTAAGTGTGTTCCCATATATCATCTCATCTGTGGAAGACATTGGTTAGAGGACAGTAGTCTTTAAATATATGAGGAGTCATCCAAAGGGAGAAAAATTAGGTATTTTCCTTATGGCTTAGAATTCATGAAAGTCATAGGGAAATACAGTTCAACCTCACTTTACAATAATTAGAACTTCAGCCTTCCTTGAAGGCCTCCATATTGGTCTAAACGGAAGCAATACATTATAGCTGGCACAAAAACATATTTGCAAATGGATGGATAAGTTGCTGGTAAAATGTACGGAGTTTTCAAAGGACATATGGCTTTGCTAATGTGGCAAAGAATACCCTGACTCTGTAGGTTAAAACTTGATCAGGGAAGTTAGAGGTAGTGTCTTGGGACAGACTAAAGTCCTTCCATTTCTGTTTCTTGGGAAAGTTTTCATATGGGAAATTAGGTAATAACTGTAGTCAGTGTAGACAGATGTTCTTTCTGGTGTGAAGTCAGCTCTGCACCCAGTGCCATATCTGGTGTTATGGAAGAGTACAACTGCCTCTTCCTTTTCCTTTAATTGGAGTTATTCCCAGGGACAGGTGCTCTTTCTATCTTACATACACCAATTCATGACCCTAATGGAGATTTAGACAAAGCAGGCCTGTGCCCTTACCATATCCCAGACAAAATTGGAAAGCCAGTAGATGACAGGCTTTACTCCACTAATAAACTGCAGGTGCTTGGCTTTGCTGACCCGCTCCTGGATCAGGAACACAACGAAGCTGGCTGGGACAAAGGACATCGCAAAGATGACACATATGGATACAAGGACATCTACTGATGTGGTCATCCTAGAAAGAAAAAAAGGTAGTGAGGATCAGAGAGCCCTTTGGCACATTTATTGTGGAGACATATACACCCAAATGAGGACATACACACATCCAAATAGTCAGGGGGAAATATCTGTTTACCAAATATGTTTTATTCAGGGTTAATCATGATCATTTTCAAGTTAAAAAATAAAACATGACAATTCAAATGCAAAGCTGAGCCACGTGTGGCAACATATGCCTTCAATCTCAGTGACTAAGGAGACAAAAAGATAGGAGAACTGAAAGTTCGAGGTCAGCCTCCTCCACAACTTAAGGAGGCCCTAAATAGCTTTGCAAGATCCTGTCACAAAATAAAAAGGGCTGGGGGTGTAGCTCAGTGGTGAAGTGCCCGGTACCATTCAATTCCTAGTACCATTCAAAAAAAAGTCACATGCAATTTGACTAAGGTTAAAGAGTCACTGCCACAAGAAACTATTGAAGGAAGTCTGGGAGTGGTCTAATGGTATTCAATTTTGTCCATTGTTTTTGACCTTGTAAGAGCACTAAGTAATAAATATTCACACACAAAAAAAGGTCAATGTGGCTTGAAAACTAAATGAGGAAGAAATATTTATATGAAACTGTTCAAATAAGTTAATATTTATGGCTGTAAATAAATTTTAAAACAATAGGTTTTAACATATCAATTTAACATATAGAACAATTCTATCAGATTCCTTTTGTAAGAAAATACTCCTTACTCCGTTCATTCAGACACAGCTATACTTACAGAGCCACTTCTGAGAGCTGCTGCTTGGTGAGATTCAGGGGGTGATTGAAAGCAGTAATCCCATATTGGCTAGGATTCTCTCCCTTCTGCAGATTGGCCCGGAGAATGGCATTGTTGATGACATTCAGGAAAGAGCTGATGGCGTGCCAGCCCTTGTTATTGAACCACACCTGAGATAAAACATAACAGATACAAGGTAATGTTCCCAAACAGTGCTCCCAGAAGGGCACAAATCATGCACATAGATTTTAGAAACTCCAGTCACACTCCAAAACAAAAACACTGCAGTAAGAGAACATGGCAAAGTGATGGTAGCACAAGGATGCCTTGACCACTGACCATGGGGCCTGGCCTTGTGCTGAGGAACTTCTATCTTTAATTCATTTACATGTCACTATTTGGTCATGATTATTGTCTCATTTTACAAATGAGGAAACTGAAGCTTAAGTAGGTTACGTAAGTCAAATCAAGTTCATAGTGGTTCACCTGGTAAATCTGGCAGCAAAAGATTCTCTTAATCACTCCAACTGTGCTGCCTCCCTGGTGAAGTTAATAGTTTTCTTTTTTCTGTCACAAATTTTACCATGGGCTGAAAATACTTCAGGGAACAGAAGGATAGTTCACCAAAAGCTAGTAGAACACAGACAGTAGTTTACCTTGACATTATTTTTGGTGTCCAGCCCTGTCATGAACCTTCCCAAGCTGTTGAGAAATCGATCTGCAGAACTGTCCTGTAAACAACAGAAACCTGCCTCAGTTGTGATGGTCACACAGATAAATGGCAACAGTCAGTCAGGAAGCTGTGGACAACAGGACAGGCCTACGTAGAGCAACACCACTACTACCTCATTAATTGAAATTAACCTTGAAGCCATTAAGTAAATGATCCCTTAGACCCAAGTGTTCAGAAGCCTGCAGCATGAATGCTGCCATGTTGCCACAGGTCTTGAAGGCATCACAGAGAAATCCTGTGACTCGAAGTCCCAAGACTGTGATCTGTATGTAACCATGGAATGAGAATTCTTCAAAAGTGTTCCCCTGGCATCGTCCCAGGAACCACAACTACACTCAGTGTGCAGATGTGTCAGATACCCTGGCCTGTGTTTCAAAGGCAGAGCTAGACTCTAGGACTAGCACTGCTGTCGAGGATCCCAGAGTCCATGTCATTTGACTCCCTCAATTCTCACTTCATAATGGGAAACCTGAGACACAGAGAAATGGAGTATGTGCTCATTAGGTCCTGAAGAAGCCAGACAGCTTAAAAATGAAACTGATCCACTTCCTGTTGAGCCAGTGATTGTTTTGGAAAAGGTCTGCTTGAAGGCCAGTTTATTTACCACTGGCTGAACTAACAGTTCTTCTAAGAGCGTTTAAATCTCTGAACCTATTTGTGGTCTACACTTTCAGAGTTCAATCATGTCTGGATGAAGCCACTGACTACCGATGATGGCTTTGCATTCAAAGTTGGTCAGAACAATGAGCTGCTAGGTGGTCAGATCTATCTGCCCACTTCACCCATGTTCCAGCAGCTCAGGGCCCTTTTTCCTGACCTGCCTAAGGATGGACACTATACCTTGGCCAGCTTCAAGTGTTTCTTCACTTGCTTGATGGCATCATTAACTTCTTGACTCGGAGGAAGTGCTTGAGAGTTACTGACACCCAGGGAAAACCCACCATACCTAAAAGAACAGCCTGACATTAAAACCCAGCATGTCACACATGGGATTATTCAGCAGCAGACACCATAAGAGTGTGGACAAGTTTCTTTGAGATCCATTTTTTATTCAAACTAAAACCAAAGTTTTACTCAGAGAAGTTATACCTTAGAATTCTAGCTATCTATCAACTTTTATGGTTGCTGCCCAGTAGGGAAGGCTTGGGCCTCATTATAGTTAGACATTTGCTCCCATACCTGGAGGCAAGCAGATGGGGAGTCAGACTAAGTGGTAAGGGACACTGTCCCAAGGGCCAGGTGGGGATAACAGACCGTGTCTCTTCCCTAGCATGAAGGCTACTTTGTTCTGCCCAAAGTTAGAGGGATCCTGGACGTTGATAAGGCAGAGAAGGAAAGTGGAATTCTGTAACAGGGAGCTCTGAGGTTCCCTGAGTTAGCCACACAAGCCATCTCATTTCCGTAATGTACAAATTGGATACAAGGATCCTTCCTTACTCACTCCTACCTTCAAGATCCAGAGGGACAAATGAGTTAAAAAACAGTGAAAACCGATGGTTTTCATGCTTTTTATTTTCTCTAAGACCTTCTTGGTCTTATGCCAAAGGCCTGAAAAATTGTTCTTGAGTACCTAGGAACCCCTGGGAATCTGATTTCGGGAAAAGTGCAACTAGGATACGTATTTCCCTACAATACTGTACTTACTAATCCCTAGAGACCCACAAGAGATTTCTGAATGTCCTTAGGGAAGTCAATGAACCAAATATTTGAGAGGCCTCTAAAGTGGCAGCTGGATACCAAGCAGAGATGATCTGGGCAGAAACTCCAAGTCAAATCTAAACCTGTCACTTTCCCCACATGCTCTATAGATTCTGCAGTGATGTGGTACCCAAGAGTATGTGGGTAGCAAATAATCCCCAAACCAACAACTTCCCTCCTTCCAACATGACTGCATCAAAACCATTTTACCGAGACTAGAAGTGCCAGGGAAAACCAGAAGAGTTCAACTTACCTAAACTCATTCACCCATATCTTATTCTTTAAGCTGCAGAAAGTAAAGACAAAGAAACCAAAAATCAGTTCCAGAAAGAATTGATGCCATACCTGATGATGCAAAGGGAGTAAATATCTACCTGAGTACAAAAGAAAGGAGCAGAAGTAATCCTATGATCAGCGTGGCACTGCAGGACTGTGCCAGCAGGAAGAAGCCCATTCTCAGCATGCCTTGTACTCTACCTTAAAGCACTACATGAAAATCATACCTTGGGTTAAGCCAGTTTTAAAACCACCGTATAAACCAAGGCATGACTTAAGTAGAAGCTTTTTCAAGTCACAGTTATGACATATGGAGAGGTTATATCTTTTTTTTCTTAGAAATGCAAGGTCATTATCATTCTAGCACCCTTATTATTTGAAGTTCCTGAGCTCCTAACACAGGTGCCCTCCTGATGAAGCCGATGGGAAAGGAACCAAAATGCACATTTTGTGAGCATTAACTAAATATCTGACACTATGCTGCCAGGTCTCGGAAGCTACAAGGCTCCAGAGTCAACAGGTTACTGTGTCTTCTCAGGACTCTCCTCATGATACCACATGAGTATCAAAGACAGTTCACATGTATCATTTCATTTAGTCCTCATGACAAACTTGTAGGAGCAACATTAATATCACATTTTATACAAATTAAGGCTTTTTTTCAGTCCTGGGGATCAAACCAAAGGTTTCGTGCATGGTAGGCAGGTACAATGGGGGGCAATTTTGATTGATCTTGGTCAGAGGTGTCCCCTTCACCTGGAGGTGAAACACCCCACCTACACACATACACTTCCAGATTAAAGCTTTGCCTGTTTAAAAAAATAAATAAAGAGGATAAAGCGTTGCCCCTGGTCAAGCAACTATTGACAGAATTAAAATTGGAGTCCACGTTTCTTTTCATTCTAGACCTGGCTGCCACAACCGGTAAGCTGAAACTGACTGCTCACAGTAACTGTCCTTCCTCATTTCTAGTTTGGGATAACATCCTAATCTTCCAGTAGAAACAGCAAGCCCAAACCTGGCACTTCCCCCACCACTTGGGTCCACTATTCGTAGGCCTTTAATTTCTCTAATCAGCAGCGATAAGGCATGGGCCCCACTGAGTAAACAGTCACCTTTTGGCTATGATCTGCACATACGTCTTCACCAGGTAATCTGAGATGTTCCTTCCCGTCAGGTTCTGAAGGATGTCTGCAGTGTTCTGTTTTCTCTGTCACCACATAAAAACCGAGAATATGTGTCTTCTTAGACAAGAATTGGCACAGAAAACAGCATTACTCTGAACAGCTAAACAGTAAGCACTGAGCTGTGGCTTTTCTTCACCACCAGAGATATTAGCAGCATCATAAACTATGCTTGGTGAATTCTTATGTTCACTGGAGTTATGACTAGATTAGTTGTTCTCTTAGAGTGCTAACCACAACTTCTCACATCCACTTAAAATTGGTTGTCCTCACCCTGCACCCTGGGTGCTGATAAAGCAGTGGAGAGCTATCATAAGCAAGACTCTTCCTGAAATTGTCAGGAAAAAAAACGGTTCAGATGTCCTTCCCAAATTTAGAATCTCAGAGAATGTTGGAAATGGTAAAATCCACAGAAATTTCTGGTTCAGCCTCCCTGATTTATAAGTGAAGAAAAAAGCCCAGTCTGTTAAAGTGGCCCATTGAAGGCTACCAGCTAATTTACGGTAGAACCAGAGTTAGAAGCCAGATCTGTCACGCTTTGTCCTATAACACCAACACTATGAAACAGGCACACTGTGGTCCAAACCCCATTCCCTCAAAACTCACTTGCTTTTCCCTATGACAAGCAGTAACATCAAGTCTGAAATAAACCCTTCTGAACTCACATCTCACTCGATCCTGCTCCGCAGCATATGATGGCTGCCCACCCTGCACCAACTGTACAATCTTACCCTGACAGGTACTCACCTGTGGAGGTGGCATTCCCCCTGCTCCTGGAGGACACACAGGCAGCATCTTCTTGATTTTGTCACTGCTACACTGGCAGGTTGGTGAGGGGTTCTCCATTGTCCAGTTCCCATTTTGGAAGAGGTCTACAATGGTCTGGGGAACAGGGGCAGTTGTCCACTCCTCCTCCCCTGCCAAGCAGGGTGTGTCTCTGCAAAAGGAAGACATCAAGGATGGGATCACCAGAGAGGGCCTGGCCTTTCCTAGTGCCTGTAGAGCACAGGATCATTCTGTAACAGCCACAAACATGCACCCATCTCTCACCATTTGCAAAGCATGGGCATTACTTCATTTGATTATCTGATCTCACAACAGCCTCAGAGCTGCAACATCATTTTAGAGACTAGGAAAATGCAACATGAAGAAGTCCTCAATGCTCTTAAACTGAACTCTGTTCAATCCAGTCAACCAACATTCGTGGACACAGCGCACTGAGCATCTGCTATCTGCCAGATGCTCTTGTGCATGTTTGTGAGTCTGGAATGAACAAGACCAACTCCCTGCCTTTGTGGAGTCTGCATGCCAAAAAGGTGTTAGATATCGAATAAACAATTTAATTTTATGTAGCTAAAAATAAAGCAAAATAAGGGGAGAGCACAAGGGGGAGAAACTTCCTCCTGAAGAGACAATACTTCAGCCAACATATCAACGAGAGACAAAAAGCCAGGCAAAGATTTGGGGGGAAGAACACTCCAAGTAGAAGCAATGAGAAGTCAGGTAGGAAGGCCCTGGAAAGCAGTGTTTCGGTATTTGAGGAATGACAGGAAGGCAGTGTGACTGGAATGTGATGAGCAGAGAAGAGTGATGATAAATAAAAAGGAGAATGAGGAAAGCACTAGAAGGATCCTGGGATGGAATCTGAATTTTATGCTCAAGGTGCAGAAAATCCTGTACAGAGTGGAAAGATCCAATCTATGCTCTAAAATGAGAATTGTGAGTCGGGTGAGAGTGTTTGGTATATGAAGAGCTAGGTTGCTTGCAAGCATCCAGGAGACAAAATACAAGGCCTTTACCCCTGACTTGAATTCTGAATTATTCTGAGACCATCAGCAAGTCCACTGCCCTCTCAGGGCTTACTTTTTTCCACTGGTATAAAACAACTTGTCATTTCTAGTCTGTCTTGCAGTTTCAAAATTCTACACTTTAAAGTAGAACCACAGCCTTTTTATTATTTTCATATATATTAAAAAATATTCAAATGAACAGCTTTTCACATTGATCTTTCAATCTCTGCGAACTAAATGGAAAAGCCAAACTACAACATGGTGCCCTCCTGAAGTTCACACCTAAAACCATTAAAAGACAATTGGCTGAGACGAACTTAGAGACCATTGAGAAGTACCCAGTCAAATTTTATCCAGTCCTGTCATTTTCTGCAAACCTAAAATTGGAATTTCGGTGGGGGTTCCCAGGGTGGAGCCACTTCTCTCAGACTGCCTCCAACGGAGGGTCAGTGGTACTCAGACTCAATACTGCAAACCCTCTGATACCCATGTCTGTAAGCCAGCTCTGGGCCCAGTTCTGACTCCTACAACTCCTTCCTCTTGGGATAGGGCAGTGGGTTAGCGGAAGAGTGCTTCTCTTCCAAGCACAAAACCCTGGATTACATCCCCAACATCACAAAAAGAAAAACTTGGTGACACAGGCATGATGGTGCAATCTTAAAATTCCAGCTACTCAGGGGCTGAGGCAAGAGGGTTCCAAGTTTGAGGCCAGGTCGGTAACTGTGAGATCCTGTCTCAAAATAAAAAAGGACAGCTGGGGATTTAACTTAGAAATAGAGTGGCTGCCTAGTATATGCAAGGCATTGGGTTCAGTCCTCAGGCACACACAAAAAATCCGAGGCTGGCATCAGTTCATGAATCTGTAGCATTCAACCAGCCAGCAGTAAATTCAGCTAACTGTATTATCATCTCACCTCATTCTCGTGCCTTTCTTGCCTAGAAAACCATGTGGAATCGCAAAGGTGTCCAGATAGGCTGTATCTGTGTCCTTCTCCACCCTCATCATCTTTTTATTGGGACACCAATATTAGCTGATAGCAATTAGTACTTAATGGGTGGTAAATTCTAAGTACTAAGAAATGTTTAACAACTATCTGTTATGGTTTGGATCTTAAACATGTCCCAAAGGCCCATATGTTACAGGCCTGGTCTCAGCTTGTTGCACTCCTACGAGGTGATGGAACTTTTGGGAGATAGGACCCAGTGGAAGGAAGTTGGGTCCCCAGGGCTTGTTCATCAAAGTGATGCTGGGACCCTGGCCCCCTCCTTTCTCTCAGTGCTTGCTAACCTCCATTAGGTGAGCATCTGAGCTCCACCACATGTTCCCGCCATGATGCTCTGCTTCGTTACAGGCTCAAAAGAATATGAACTAGAACCTCTGAAACGATGAATCTTTCCTTCTTGTATGTTCATTTTCTCTAGTATTTTATAACAGAGGCAGGAAGCTGACTAACACAGCATCCAATACTAATTAAGAGCTAATGAGTACATGGAATCATTTAGAAATGTGCTCTGGACCTTGTATATTCCTCTGTCATGCCCACTGCTCTGGCATTTGCAGGGTCAGCCACCTTCCCCTTTAAAATGTGGCATTCAGGGGCTGGAAGGGTGGCTGGGCAGTTACTGTGCTTGCCCAGCATGCATTAGTACACAAATTCAAACCCCGGCACCACATACACAATGAAGTCTCAGAGCAACGAAAGCCACATGAAAAAAAAAATGGGATTCAAATTTTCCTGTCTCCATTACCTTCCCAATTTTCCAAAATTCCTCAGCAATTCACTGTTTGCAGTTTAGCAACTGCAGGTGAAATTTCTTCCTGGGCCTAGAAACCTGCACCCACTCTACCAGCCTTCCACACTTGTGTTCCGTACCTCTCCACTGTCTTTATCACAATGAGCTCCTGAATTGCCTTCCCCTGTACTCAGTCATTTGTGTATATCACTGAAATTATTTGCCTACTCTTTACAAAATGTTCTGAAGGAAAGTAAGATCAAAATAAGCAATGGAAGGGCTGGAGTGGTGGCTCGGTGGTTACGGCACTTGCCGGGCATGCGCAAGTACACAGGTTCAAACCCCAGCACCCATGTACACAACAAAATATCAGAGCAGTGAAGGCCATGTGAAAAACTTAATAAAAACTGATTCTTTCTCTCTCCTCTCTCACTCTCCTCTCTTTAGAAAAAAAAGCAATGGAACAAGAAGAAAGTGTCTATTCTTATAAAAATCTATATTGTCTTTTCAGGTTGTTAAGGTGAAGAAGCTAATGAACAAAAATACAAATTATATACAATGGCAGCCTATTGTTCTGCTCAGATACAGGAGTCTGGGGAAAGGTGAGAAACGCATTCGGTAAGTATAAAGTGCTTTTTAAATTAAATATTAATGTTCCACAGGAGTAAATAAATGTCTGTAATGATTTGCTTTTGCAGGATGTTAGAAGTCTCTCTAAATATTCCTAGATAGATCTGACTGTTATATAGATTTTTTTTAATTAAAAGTGACTCAAAAGACAAATGATGAGGGAGGGGCTGGAGAGGTGGCTTAGCAGTAGAGTGCTTGCATGCATGAGGACCCAGGTTCGAACCCCAGCACCACATATACAACTGTGAGAAAAACAAAAAACAGATGAAAAAATAAATAAAATTGATTCTCTCTCTCATTTGTTCCCTCTTGTGCTCTCTCACTCTCTCTCACACACACATACACACTTTAAAAATAAAAATAAAAAATAATTTTAAAAAGACAAATGATGGTGGTTACAATTGGCATGCAATTGATAAATGCAATGTACCAGAATCAAACCAGATGGCAGGCAGGAGAAGCCAGCTTATGACTAAAGTGACACTCACGGGATTGGGTTTCCTTCCATACATCGGGTCCCAAAGCCAGGATCTTTGGTGAGGGCATTCAAGAGTTGCTGGGTGCCAGTGTCCTCAGGAGCATCATTACTATGGGTACATGAGAAGCAACCATTTCAGTAATTCATTTACACCAGGAATTGGGAGAAGGAAATTTTTTTAAATAAAACACTTTATTAAGTAGTTCTGGGTGCCGGGCTCTTCAAATCAAAATGAATAAAACACAGAAACCAGGGATGAGGAGCTCAGAACCTGGCCATATATTCAGCATCAGGGTAGCATACAGCACCCCAGAGTGGAATATTTTGACGATGTATGTACCTGTTGTGTACATACATACCCATATACACACATTTAACATATGTATTTTAATTTGAACTACAGAAACTCATTAAGGATCAATATTTCAGAAGTACTTTCATAAATATCCATTTGGCCCAGACAACCATGATTTTCCAGGAAGGAAGGGCAGGCAGATTTTATTGACTTGAGTGTTTGCACAGACAATTAGAAAGCACAAAACATAATAGGCACAGGTCAAACACATGCCATGTTTTACAGTTGTGGGCAATGAGGTCAGCAGCTGGGAATGAGAAAAGTCAAGTGAACCTGAGTTACATATAAAGAAAGCTTGGGTTAGAGAAAAAAAGACAAACTCACATGTCTGTATATATTGTCTTTTTTCATTTTTAAAGCTCCCCTATATATCACTTATATGGTTCTGCATCTATAGGCCTATAAATACTAGAAAACTAAAGAAACCCTTGCCAAACAATATCCAGAAATTCCTTTGTCCTTTCATGTCATGCATAGGATTGCTATGGAGTAGAAAATATTGTCAAAAGATAAACACTAGCTAATTCCCCAAATTTAAAGAATAGATGATAATTACATGAATTATATTATGTATAAAATAAGAATGGGGAATGTCTGTGTTTTGACAGTAAATGGAAGCCCTACAACTAGATAACAAAATTAAAACCTAACTCTAAAAATACAAATGTTTTATAATTTAATCTTAGATTTTAGCAAGGGAATATTACCTAAAATATGCAAGGTTTTCCTGACAATAGCCGTTATAGAGACTGGCTGAAATGCCCAACAGAAGACGAGCCTGTTATGTTAAGGGCAGATCACTGTTGTTCTTTGCATGCAGTAGTAGCTTACACAGGAACCTGAGCCACAGCTGGTAAAACCCATTCCACTGTGGAATTTGAGTCCATTCTTTTGGCTCTCAGCATAATGATCACCCTTGGTCTGCTTCAACCCTCTTCTCCCCTGCAGCACAGGAGACAAACACATACCTCACAAACGTATACTGCTCGTTGTACATCCAGGGCTGAAGTTCCAGACTGGGGTACTTGCCAAAGGGTGGCACAATCAGGCTGAACACCAGGGCGATGCAGACAAACACAGCTGGCAAGACAATCTGTAACCGGCAGTGGGAGCGGGGTAGGAGGACAGCAAGAAA
>PVKS010012234.1:0-54384 GCA_004027875.1 Aplodontia rufa | reverse complement strand
GCTTAGCCTGGCTGCTTGTGCGACCCGGGGGCTGTGGGACCCTAGGCCCTTCCGTGGACCCCGGGTCTTCTGCCCTCAGGCCGGCTCTCAAGGCCCTTCCTGCTGGAGACCCACAGCCCATCGTGGGACCACAAAAACCAAACAAAACCCCGGTCCCTTCATGCCTTGTGCTCTCTCCGCAGCTTTGGGGGGCTCATCTTGAGCAAAACCATCTCTGAGCAGCAGTACAAAGGCATGGCCGTGTTCACCCCTGTCATATGCGGTAGGTGTTTGACATGGGTCCCCTGGGGTCCCCTGGGGCCCCCTGGTCTCTCTCAGATGAGCTGAGGCCCTCACGGGTGCCCCTGAGACGGGCGCTGTGCTGGCAGAGCTCGCCCTGCGCTGGGAGGCGCCGCATGGGCATCGCGCACGGGCATCCCGCAGCTTCGTTGGCACCGCAGGCGGAACGCGGCCCTCAGAACCCGGCTGTCCCGCTCTCGGGTCCTCCCGTGCTTTCATTTTTTAGGAGAGACAGAGAGTGAAGCAAGAGTCCATTCGTACTCATTTTCCCATCTGTTTTTTTGTTTCTGACACTCAGTTGTGCGTGTGCTGCTGGGGTTTGGACCAGGCCCTCGTGCACGCCGGGCAAGCGCTGTACCTCTGAGCCACCGCCCCGGCCCCCTCATGGGGTTTTTTAAGAGTGTTAAGCGTCATGGAAACTCAGACACTCACAGATAAATATTTGGATTCCTGTTTTCACCTGAAAATGTGGTGCCGTGAAGAACCGAGTTTACCTTCTAGGTCTGGAGGCTTCATGGAAAGTCCCCTGAGTCCCCGCCGGGCCCTGTCATCCTGGGCCTGACGGAGCCCCTCTAACTGCCCGGAAGCCTTGGGTGGGTGGCTCCTGTGGGTGCTGCCTGGAGTCTGATAAGAAACGAGGCTGAGTCACCAGACTCAGTTGCCAGGCCCTGGCCTTCCGGGTCTGTGGAAATGGGGGTCAAGGCCCTCGGCCACCCCTGTGCGTCCCCAGCATCCCCCCACGCCCCCTGCAGCCTCCGCCCGCTGGGCCATCTCACCCTGCACCCTTGGAAGCAGGAAACCTCGGCAGGACGCCCCGGGGCTCCCAGGAGCCGCACCTGCGTGTGGTCCTTCAGGAGCTCCTGTCTCTTCTTCTTGTCCATTAGTCGTGGCCCTCGGCATCCATGCGTCTTTTTTTTTTTTTAATTTATTTTAAAGACAGAAGGACAGAGAGAGAGGAGAGAGAGAGAGAATCAACTATATTTAGTTTTTCACATGGCCTTCGCTGTGGACATGGTGCTGGGGTTTGAACCCGCATCCTCGCTCATGCCAGGCAAGCGCTGTAACCGCTGAGCCACTGCTCCAGCACCCGGTGCATCTTTAAAGTCACCCCTCCGAGCGTGGACCCGCAGAGAGGGGCTCACATAGCGAACAGATTGACGCCAGGCAGGAGAAACCAGCCTGGCCCCAAAGCCCTGTGGCCACCCAGCCATAAGTGTCCCCCGTGCTTCTTCCCGGCCCCACCTGCTGTGTCACAGGATCGCCTCTCTCCCCCTCCTCCCCTCATCCACTCTTCTCCTCCCTTCCCTTGTGTTTTCTCAGTGATTCCGTCCGATCTCTGGCTCCTGTCCTCTCCCATAACCTGGAGGTTGAACTCTGTTCTACGTAACGACTCTCAAGCTCCTCTTAGACCCGTCTGTCCACACTTCCCCTCCCTCGTCCTCTCTTCCTGAATTTCCTCCCTCCCTCCCACCCTGCCTCCAGCCAGAAAATGTTCACTGAAGCCCATGTCACCAGCCACGCTTCCCTCGCTTAAGAGGTGACAGCTGGGCTGGGCATGGTGGCACAGGCCTGTAAGCCCAGTAGCTCAGGAGGCTAAGGTAGGAGGATCGCAAGTTTGAGGCCAGCCTCAGCGAGGCCCTGAGCAACTTAGCAAGACCGTGTCTCAAAATTTAAAAAATGGGCTGGGGATGTGGCTTAGTGGTCAAACACTCCTGGGTTCAATCCCTGGTACAAAAAATTTTTTTAAAAAAAGAGGAGGGGGCAGCGGATCATGTGACACCTTATCTGGAAGTCTAGGCTGCGCTCAGTGGCTGCAGAACAGGATCAAGGGGAAGGAAAGGAAAAGGCATCAAATGCTGAATGAATCAGGGGAGGCTTCCTGGAGGAGGTGAGCATAGTAGACAGAATTTTTTTTCTCCGTTTCTCCTTACAGGTGTTGGTGGCAACCTGGTGGCCATTCAGACCAGCCGCGTCTCCACCTACCTGCACATCTGCAGCACGCCTGGAGTCCTGCCCCTCCAGATGAAGAAATTCTGGCCTAACCCCTGTTCCACATTCTGCACCTCAGGTGGGTCTGGTGTCTTCCAGAAGCCAACTGCACATTAAAAAAAACAAACAAACAAAAATCAGCGTTTGTAGCTGTGGCCAGTGCTGACCTCGGCAGAAATGACCTTCAAGACCCCAGCTCCTTGTCTGAGAGACCTGGCTGCAGAGATCCCCATCATTCATTTGTTCAAATGTTTACGGAATGTCTACCTTGTAACGAGGTCTCCACTGAGCTGGGCACTGTGGTGCCCAACTGTAATCCAACATCTCAGGAGGCTGAGGCAGGAGGATCGCAAATTTGAGGCCAGCCTCAGCAACTCAGCGAGACCCTGCCTCAAAAATTAAAAAGGACTGGGGATGTGGCTCAGTGGTTAAGCACCCCTGGGTTCAGTCTCTGGTATGAAAGAAAGAGAAAGAGAAAGAGAGAGAGAAAGGAAGGAAGGAAATAAAGGACTATCTGTTGAACTGGTCAGATGACAGTGGTGAAACAGAGACCGTGGATTTCTTGCCCTCACAGAGTACAGAGTCAAGAGGAACCGAATCAGAACAGTTGAGCGGGTGATTATAGATTGAGAGATGTTCCAGAGGCAGAAGCTCAGGGTGCCATGCGGAGGAATTAGAGGAGGTGCCACGCTCAGGTTGGAAAGTTCTCTCCGAGCTGAGCGAGGCTGGTGGGGAGGAGGGTGCTGGGGTGGAGGCCCAGAGGCAGGGAGGCGAGCTTGGCGAGTGTGAGGAGCCCCAGGGCAATGGTTGCGGGCATAGCGAGCATCCGGGATGAGGGAAGCGAGGCGAGAGAGGCAGGAGGGGATCTCAGAGGGCCCAGCAACTTGAGGAAGGAGACGGACCCTTTTCTGAGGACCACTGGAAGCCCCTGGAAGTATGTTATCTTTCTGTTGCTTCTCAAGGTGGCACCTTTCCTCCTGAACAGTTCCTTTCTGTTCAGGAACTATCTTCAGCAGGGCGCAGTGGCACACGCCTGTAATCCCAGTGACTAGGAAGGCTGAGGCAGGAGGATCATAAGTTGGAGGCCAGCCTCAGCAAGGCCCTAAGCAACTTAGTGAGACCCTGTCTCAAAATAAAAATAAAGTGTTCTGGGGATGTGGCTCAGTAGCTAAGCACCCCTGGATTCAATCATTGGTACAAAAAAAGGAAAAAAACGCCAACAGGGCCACAGAGGCTTTCATGAGAAGGGACTGCCTGAGGTCCCCCTTGGAAGGATAATGGCCTCCCCGGATGAGTCGCTCACACCTGAACAGAGTGTAGAGGGCCCCTGAGGCTCCAAGCTCTTACTCCCCTTGCATTCTCCTGCCTCTGCCCAGAATCCTCTCCCCCAAGTTCAGCCCTCAGCTTAAATGTCACTTCCCGAGAGGTCCTCGTGGCCTCCCGGTCCTCATCCTTACCCACGCACGCTTAGTGCTCCGTCGTGTTACCCGGGCTTTGCTTCTTAGCAGTTGTCACCTTTTGAAGTGACCTTTCTCATGCGTCTCTGCATTCTTGACTCTTGGCTTCCCTTCCTAAAAGCATCGGCCCCAGGCCCCAGGAGGTAGGAGACGGGAGAGTCGAATCCCCACACAGTAGGTGCGTTCGCTAGGATGGGCCGCACAGTAGGTGCTCAGTGAGCTCCTGGGGAATGAGGAGGTGGTGACTGTGGGCCTCTCTGGTGACCGTCCCTTGCCGTGGCGGCCCCCGCTGCCAGGCAGGTGCGCAACGCTCCGCTCCGGGTTCCGTTTCTTCCAGAAGTCAACTCGGTGTCAGCGCGCGTCCTGCTCTTCCTGGTGGTCCCAGGCCATCTGACGTTCTTCTATGTCATCTGCCTGGTGGAAGGGCAGTCGGTGACGAGCAGCAAGACCTTTGTGGCGCTGTACCTGCTAGCGGGCCTGGTCCAGGTGAGCCCAGCCTTGGCCAGTGAGCCTCGTCCCTGTCCTGGGGCAGGTGCTGAGCTCGGGGGCGTGGTGGGAGTTCCTGCCCAAGGAGGGCCTGCACCCCATCTTCCAAGACCTCATTTAACCCAGCGCCCAGGCCACTGCCCAGCTCACCACCACACCGCTGGCTACGTGCTACCACCCCGCTGGCTACGTGCCACCACCTGCCATCAGAGGCCACGTGTCCCTAAGGAGCAGGCTGAGCAACAGGTGCAGGGCTGCGTGGACTTCAGGAGACCAGGAGGCCCAGCCTCCAGGAAGGACCCATGACGGTCGCTGTCTCTAGCCAGGGCTTGAGCCGGGACTCAGCTGGTTCCTGCTTTGGGTGGAATGCAGCGGACTGTCCGCCAGGACTGCCGCTGGCTGATGTCCCCAGGGGGCCTGGGGCTTCTGCAGGGTGGACTCGGGGCACTACTGGTGCTAAGAGGAGACTGGGCGTTTGCAGGTCCACCATGGCACTCACCCAAATGGTGGGCTCAGGTCAGTCCGGGCATCTGTCCTCAGCAGCTGCAGCTATGGCTGCAGGGAGAAGGGGACCCAGCTCAGCCTGTCCCCTGGACAAAGGCTAGGCCTTGCCCTGGAAGGTTGAGGAAGGGCTAAGTGACCAGAGCTCCAGGGGAGAGAAATGGAAGACCCAGCAAGGTTCCAGGAGCAGAACCTGGTACAGTAGAGGCCAGGAGCAGGACCCAGCCCCGAGGAAGGGCAGATAGGGCCACAGTCTCTACCAGCTCATGAGTTCAGAGCCCAGCTGCAGTAGTATGTCACTCTGTTTTGTATTTCTGAGTAACTTTTATTTAATTATTTTTTTTTGTACTGAGTATTGAACCCAAGGGCACTTAACCACTGAGCCACATCCCCAGCCCATTTTATTTTTTATTTTAAGACAGGGCCTCAGTAAATTGCTTAGGGCCTCAATAAGTTGCTGAGGCTGGCCTCCAACTTGGGAACCTCCTGCCTCAGCCTCCCAAGCTTCTGGGATTACAGGCATGCGCCACTGTGTCCAGCTCCTGGGTAAATTGTAAAGAAGTTTGAGAATTCTCAGGGCTGTAGGGTCCAAACAGCATGACGCTTGTATCTAGGAAGAGTCCCCTGGCTAGGGCACAACATGGAGAAGTGGAAAGGAGAGCAGCTGGGACCTGAAGGGGCCAGAGAACAGCAGGGACCTTATGCTCTTAAAACCCCTCTCATCCAGACCTGGCCCCGCCCTCCAGGCAGTGCCAATCCATTCATGACCGCACCACCTCCACCAGGCCCCACCTCTTAAAGGAACCACCGCACTGGAGGCCAGGATTCCAGTGCAGATCTCATCCAGTCCCAGAGACCTGACCCAGGCACTGCAGGCCAGGCCTCCAGCAGTGTCCAAGCCTAGCAGGCCGGAGGGCTGGAGGAAGGGGTGGCCGAGGTGGCATCTCTGCCGTCATGTCGCCTTCGAAGCCTGCTTGGTGTTCCCGACTGCACGTGACTCGCTCTTTTTTGCCCGCTTGCTCCCACCAGGTGCTGGTGCTGCTGTACCTGGCGGAGGTGATGGTTCGGCTCACGTGGCACCAGGCGCTGGATCCCGACAGCCACTGCATCCCCTACCTCACAGGGCTGGGGGACCTGCTGGGCACTGGGCTCCTGGCGCTGTGCTTCCTCACCGACTGGGTGCTGAGCAGCAGAGTGGGGCTGGACGGCGGCTCGGAACTGAGCCCTGGCCCTCCGTGACGGGGCCCAGCCGGCGCCCTTGTTCTAGAACTTTCCCCCCCAGCAGCGCGGTGCTGCTGGGTGCTCGGATGGTGCCGGCCTGCAGCTGGGCATCTGCTGAGGAGACCTGCACACGCCTCTGCCCGCGCGGGGACGAGCCTGGGCTGGGTCCCTGCAGCCGGGGGTGTGAATAGGAGCGTGTGCACCGGGCTGCGTGTGCACGGGGATGCGTGTGCACGGGGATGCGTGTGCACCGGGCTGCGTGTGCACGGGGATGCGTGTGCACGGGGCTGCGTGTGCACGGGGTGCACAGCTGGCGTTCTGGCCTGCAGAAGCCACGCGGGAGGTGGCCGGGTGCTTCGCCAGGCTCTGCTCGGGGTCCTGCAGCCAGGTTTGGGGAGGAGCACGAGTCTCAGGCCGGCTGCACCGGGGCCTCCCCGGGTCTTCGCTGCCGGCCCTGCGCATGCGCGCGCCCTCCGGGTGGGGCCCTCGCGGTCTTCGCTCCTCCTCCTCCTTTTGCTTTGTTTTTTCACCCAAACCTTCTGTTCCCATCACAGCGATCAGAGACGTGTAAAATAAAATAGATGATACTACTCTTGGCTTTTTGCATGCTTAAGGGCCAATGCAAAGTCATCCAGAGAAGATCAAGGCCAATGTTCACTTCAAAAGCAAAGTAAGGGCTGGAGCGGTGGCTCGGGGATTACGATGCTTGCCCGGCATGCGCGAGTACACGGGTTCAAACCTCAGCACCGAAACACAACTAAGCGTCAGAGCAGCAAAAGCCATGTGAAAAACAATAAAAATTCTCTCTCTCTCTCTCTCTCTCTACTGTCCCTCTCTCGCTTAAAAAAAAACTGTAAAAAAAAATCAAAGTAAAAGCTGGGCGGCGTGGCACACGCCTGTAATCCCAGCAGCTCCGGAGGCTGAGGCAGGAGGATCGCAAGTTTGAGGCCAGCCTCAGGAACTTTAGCAAGTTAGCGAGACCCTGCCCTAAAATTAAAAAAAAAAAAGAAAAAGAAAAAGAAAAACTGGAGATGCGATTCCAAAGACTAGGAATGGAGCCACCATATGACCCAGCCACCCCACTCCTTCATATATATGCAAAAGAACTAAAAGAAGCATACTATAGTAATACAGCCACGTTGATGTTTACAGCAGCACAATTCAGGATAGTCAAGCTATTGATAGGCATCTGGGACCAGCCCAGATACCTACCAATAGATGAACAGATTAAGAAAATGTGGGGCTGGAGTGGTGACTCAGAGGTTACAGTGCTTGCTTGGCCTGTGTGAATATGCAGGTTCAAACCCCAGCACCATATGCACAACAAAGTTTCAGAGCAACAACAGCCACATGAGCAAATAGGTAAAATTGATCCCCTCTCTGTCTCTCTCTCTCACTGGCCCTCTTTATTTAGAAAGAAAGAGAGGTTGGAGCGGTGGCTCAGCGGTTACAGCGCTTGCCTGGCATGCACAAGTACACACTTACACAACTAAGTGTCAGAGCAACGAAAGCCACGTGGAAAAACTCAATAAAAATTGATTCTCTCTCTCTCTCTCTCTCCCCCTCTCTCTGTCTCTGTCTGTCTCTCACCCCCCCCCTCTCTCTCTCTCTGTCCTTTAAAAAAGAGAAAGAAAGAAAGATGTGGTATACACAATGGAATATTACTCAGCCATAAAGAAGAATGAAATTATGTCATTTGCTGGTGAATAGATGGAAATGGGGAGCATCACACACACTCAGAAAATCAAGAGTTGAATGTTCCATAAACTAGAGAAAAACAAGAGAAAATGGGGTGAGGGAGTCAGATATCATAAAGATAAAAGGGAAGATCTGCGGACTAGAAGAAATCAAGAGTGGGGGAGGAGGGGAGGGAAAGGGAGAAATATGGAGTGAATTTAACAAAATTATGCTCTGCGCATGGACAAATACACCGCAGTGAATTTTACCGTTGCCTATATCTATAATGCACCAATCAAAAATGAATAACTGAGTGAAAGGACCAGGAGGATACAGGAAGGAGAACAGGGGGAGGGAAAAGCGGAGAGAAGATTGGGCTCCAGGACCGAAAGGCAGTAAAGCAAATTCTATGCATGTATGAATGCTTCCCTGCGTGGTCCCATTACGTACAACGAAGCCATAATTAAAGGGGACAAAGGTGACATCACCAGGGGTAAGACTCCCTGATGCCGTAACCCTCGTGTTGTGCCTGGGGCAGGGCAGGTCACCTTTGGGTCATTCTTGCCCCAAACACCTTGCCTTGCTCTACTCGTGAGAGAACATCAGACAGCGCCCGCGAGGGACGTTGTACCAAGGAACCAACCAGGGCTCCCAAAGGGTCAGATTCGCAAAAGACAAGGAGGGGCCGATAGACTGCAGGTGACCGAGGAGCCATGGCATCTAAACATGATGCGGGGCTCTGGATCGCATCCTGGCAAGAAAAGAGGCAAAAAAAAAAAATTAAAACAAAAGTGAAATCCAAGTGGATGCTGCCAGGCAGTAATACCATAGGGGACATTCTAGAAAAATCAAGGAGCTGGGGGAAAAAAAAAAAGAAAAGAAGAAAAGGTGGGTGGGGAGCAAGACAAACTTCATTCTCGCCGGAAGGGGGCGCTACAAACCCTGCCCAGCAAGTGCGGCTGAGAGCGCGGCCCATCTGCTTATGTCCCTAACGCAGCGCCGCCCTTCGCCCGGATTGGAGGAGCTCGGGGTTCCAATCTACGCGATTGGCTGCTTTTCGGACGGGGGCCGGGCCAAGGGAAGGGCTGTAATTAAAATGGATACAATGGGAGCCAATGAACATGGGCCAGTGGACTCCGGCTCACGAAAGCCCGTTTCTCGATGGAGGTCCTTGGTCATTTTTCCCTGGTTGCGTAAGGTTCTGGGGGAAGAAGCCCAATATTGACAGAGACGTTGCTCTGTTTTTGCAACGTTTATTTAAATTTAAAATTACCTCCACCAAAAAGGTCTAAAATGATACTTTTCTTCTGGGCGGCATGGTTGAATTGTCTTTGAAAGGTCGGTGTCTTTGGAGGGTTTGTGCTGTGGAGGGGACTCCCTAAAACATGCCACCCCCCAATGCGGGGGACACGCCCTCCCTGGCAGGAGACCCCTTCCCCTGGGAAACTGCACACTCAGGCTTCTCGGTTGACAACCAGGGTCAAACACCTGCGGGCAACTTCCCTGCCGCTGCCCTTCCTGCCAGAGCTCGGGGACTTCCGAGCGCACTAAGGAGCCACTTGTGCCCTCTGCTGATAACCGTTCCCCCTCTAACTTCCCTTGGGAACCAATCAGTATGTATTGAAAACTGAACGCGTGCTGTGACTTCCGAAAGGGTATAAATTACTAAAATGCCACAACGGCCGGAGGTGCCAGCAGCGATGTGCCTTGGCCATGCCGCAGCATTAATAAAGCTGCTTCAGAAAATTCCTCACCGTCCCACATCAGTGCCTTATAATCGGTTATCGCTGTGTGATTACTGTCATGTGATCACTGATTTCGTTTGTTTGAATACACTGTTTTGTTTCCTGTTCTGTGTTCCAGCCTCTCTGTCCCCAACCCCACTACTTTTTTTTTCTTTTTCTTTTTTTTTTGGTACCAGGGATTGAACCCAGGTTTGCTTAACCGCTGAGCCACATCCCCTGTGCTTTTTACATTTTTTATTTTGACATAAGGTCTCGCTAAGTTGCTTAGAGCCCCCTAAACTGTGGAGTCCGGGTTTCAATTTGCGATCCTCCAGACTCAGCCTCCAGAACCAATGGATTACGCGGGCATGTGCCACCACGACCGGCTTTTCCCCCCTCTTCCGTAAGTTGTATTTCTTCTTTTATCACAAACCTTGTCCTGCCTTGTTATGATTTTGTCTTTTGGGGAGAGAAAAAATACACATAAAATTTGTCTTCATAACCTTAAGTGTACAATCCTTACAAGCATCTCCAATATCCATTCCTAGAACTTTTTCATTTTGCTATTGCGTTTTTTTTTCAAGTCTTGGTTTATCCACTAATTTTAAGAATATAGGAAATTGGGGCTGGAGCGGTGGCTCAGCAGTTACGGTGCTTGCCCGGCATGCACAAGTACACGGGTTCAAACCCCAGCACCCAGGTACACAGCTAAGTGTCAGAGCAATGAAAGCCACGTGAAAAACTCAATAAAAATGGTTTCTCTCCCTGGCTCCTCTCACTGTCCTTCGACCCTTTAAAAATAAAAAAGAATATAGGAAATCATGGTTTCGCCAGGCGTGGTGATGCGCACCTGTAATCCCATCAGTTTGGGAGGCTGAAGCAGGAGGATCACAAGTTCAAGGCCAGCCTCTGCAACTTAGCAAGACCCTAAGCAACTTGGCGAGACCTGACACAAAATTAAAAATAAAAAAGGGCTGAGGTTGTTGCTCAGTGGTTAAGCACCCCTGCAGTCAAACCCCGGTACTGGGGAACAAAAGACGAAAGAAAGGACAGGAAAAGACATGGTGCTTTCAGTTGTCCTAGCCACTGTTTCTGGTGACCGTCATCCCAGTGCTGAACCCGGGTTCCTTTGGGTTCCGTGGCTCCTGTCATGCGGCTGTGCAGGAGAGGGGCTTTCTCACCTTCTGCACATCTGCAGAGTCCTCCATCAGAAAATCTTTCTGCTCCGGCGTTTCCCTTTCCGTCCTTTAGAGGTGCTCTGGTTTGGATATGAGGTGTCCCCCAAGGCTCCCGTGTAGATGCGGGACAGTTCAGAGATGAAATGATCACTTTATGAGAGCTGCGGCCTGACAGCTGGCTGGGGGGTGACCCTGGGCAGCTGGGGCGCAGCTGGACGAGGAGGTCACGGGCCGAGCCCTGGAAGGCTGCATCTGCTGAGGCCCCTGCTCCCTTCCCTGGGTCCTGGCTGCCTCCAGTGGAGCCTGGCTCTTTCTGAGGCCTTTGATCGTGTATTCTGCCTCGTCTTGGCCTCAGGCAATGCAGCCTGCCCCGCCAGGGCCTAAACCTCTGAAACTGGGCCAAAATAAACCTTCCTGGCTCTAAATTGTTCTCCCGGGTATTTTGGCCACAGGGACAGAAAGCTGAGTCACGTGGCGTTGTCTCGATGGGACAGCAACTCCCGTTTCCACACCTAGTGCTTCTTCCACGTCCAGCTGGTCAGGGAAACTGATTATCTCGTGTGTTGATGTTGTTTCTTTTGCTTAGCGTTGTCTGAAGTTTTTTTTTTCTTTTTTTAAGAGAGAGACAGTGAAAGATAAAGAGGGAATCGATTTTATTTAGCTTTTTGCGTGGTTTTCCTTGCTCCGACAACTTCCCTGTGTACGTGGTGCTGGGGTTTGAACCTGCGAACTCGTGCGTGCCAGGCGAGTGCTGTAACCTCTGAGCCACCTCCAGCCCCACGTCTGAGCTTCGTGACTCTGAGGGTTTATATCATTTTCTGAATTTGGATAAGCAGTCACACATCCGAGCGGTAAAACAACACAAAATAATGTTCATGTGTGAAAGCAGCTTAGGATCACTACCTGAGAAAAAGGATCCAGACTGAAGCAAAACCTGCTTGGTGAACTCACGTATATAAAACTCAGAAACTGCAAGCTGGATCTGGAGCGGTGGCGCACACCTGTAAGCCCAGGGACTCGGGAGGCTGAGGCAGGAGGATCGCAAGTTAGAGGCCAGCCTCAGCCACTTAGCGAGGCCCTGAACAACTTGCGCAGCTGGGCAAGCACTGTAACCCCCACCCGACCCCGGCCTCCGTTGTGCCGCAGCCTCTTCAGCGCCCCCATCACACCCGCTCTCCGCTGCACATAACTTCTGTGTCCCCCGTGGGGCCTGGGAGGGGAGCATGGGGTTTTTTATTAGTAGGTGGAGCACAGCAGAGCTGTCAGGATTGAAACAGGCAGAGCGGTTGGGGCGGGACCCTCGGTGCGGACGGAGGAGCCCGGGGCCCCCGACAGCAGCAGCGGTGCGGCCGCCTCCCCTCAGGGCTCAGGGCCTCAGTGTTGGTGGCTGCGCACCCGACTCAGGGCCAACTCTGCTGTTTGTCGGGCCTCGTGATCTTTGGCCTCAGTTTATCATTTGTAAAACAAACATCAGGCCACCCGCCACCCCTGAAAGTTGAGGACGAAATGCCAAAAACACTCGCGCAGTGGAGTTTTGGGTTTGGATTTTTTTTTGGCAGTGCTGGGGTGGCACCCAGGGTCCCGCTAACTACCACGGAGCTAATCCCCAGCCTTGGTTTGGAATTTCTTATCCTGGAGCAGTGATTCCCAACCACCAGCAATTCATCCCTCAGGGAACATCCGCAACATCTGGAGAGTTCTGGTTGTGAAAGACGTGGGGAGGGGAGGTTTGCTCCTGGCCTCTGGTGGGTAGAGGCCAGGACACTGCTAAACCTCCTGCAGGTACAGGAAGGTCCCCCAGGCCGAGAGCGACCCATCTCAATATTGTATTGTGCTGGAGTGGAGAAGTCAGGTCCTGGAACCCAAAGACGCCTGGGCAGCGGGGCACCGTATTGTATGTTAAGCGGTCGATTTACGTACAGGTATCTGTGTGTTTGTATGTGTTTCTATGTCTAGAAAAAGACTGAAAGGATGTACATTCTATTTAAATATATCTGAGATCTGAATGATACTGTGTTGTTTGGTACCAGGAGCCTCATTCCCAGCCACCACCACCCCCAATTTTTAAATTTTTTAAATTTTCAGACAGGGCCTCACTAAGTTGCGGAGGCTGGCCTTGAAGTTGTGATCCTCCCGCCTCAGCCTCCGGAGTTGCTGGGATCACAGGCTGGTGCTGCTGTGACCGGCTAACTTTTCTGGATTTTTTGTATTGTGATTCTTTTTCTAATCAATGGTGAACTAGTGCTGTTTTTTAAATCTAAGGGAAACGGGGAGCCATTGCCTTAAATGGGAGAGTCTGGTTGGGCTGTGCCTAGCGCTGGTTCACCTCCCCCAGGTCTCCACTTCCGTGGATGCTCAGCCTGGTGGGTCCCTGGCAGAGACCCTGGCGGCACTCAGGGCTGGAGGTCAGGAGCCTGGGGTTGCTTCTGTCTGGGGCACAGGGAGGCATTGCAGATACGGAAATCCAGGAAGACGGGAACACGGCGTGAAGGTGGGGGCTGGGCTGCAGAGTGGGGTGGGCCAGTCCCCTGGCCTCCAGGACAGGCCTCTCCATGCATTTCATCTGGGTCTCCAAACTGAAATGTCCCCCAGCTCCTCTCCCGTGACTACACAGCAACAGTTAACTTCCTCTTGGGAGCATGTGCCTGTGTTCCCAGGGACTTGGGAGGCTGAGGCAGGAGGATTGCAAGTTTGAGGCTAGCCTCAGCAATTCAGCACAGATCCTTCTCCAAGGCTTCCCTGGGTGTCAGTGAGCTCCCAGAGCCCGCGTTTCCCACGGTGAGGCCAGTCCTTGCTTCGGGACTGACTCCTCTTCTTCTTAGTGAGGGGAGGGGCTGGTGGCCAGGTCCTGGCACCTGCCTGGGACTCTCTCCTTCCCCTCCACCTCCGCGGAGTCCCTCCATGCAGTCCCCACACCATGACTCCCGTGTCCTCTGCACACCCACCTCCCTCTCAAGCCCTGGAGAGGAAGGCACCGTTACGCACAGGGACACTGAGCCCTGGCGTCTCGGCAGGATAAGGAGCACTGTGGCAGTAAGACCCTGGAGGGGGTGAGAGGGACCCGGTTAACACTCCTGTTACCTGCGGCCTCCATAGCCTGCAGCCTCCTCTGAGTCCTTCCGCCGTCCTTTCCAGAGGCCCAAAGGCATCAGCGAAGGGTGGCGGTGGGTGGGGCCCCCGGGGGCCGGTGCTCAGCAGAGCTGGAGGGCACCGCAGCTGGCCGCTGTCCCCGTGGAGAGTGGGGCCCCTCTTTCCTCCAGTGCTGCTCCCTCCCCATCCAGGCTCCCACCACCTGGCCTGCACCCACAGCTCACAGCGCCTGAGGGCCAGGTGCGCAGGCTGGTGCTCTATGGTGTCACGAGGTGTCCCCCAGAGCTCCTGATGCTGCAGGAAGAGGCAAGATGGTGACATCATGAGAGCTGTCACCTTATCGTCATCCTACTTTGAACAACTGGATGGGAACTGTAGGCAGATGGAGGAGGTGGGTCCCTGGGGTGTGCCCTGGATGAGGTCTTCCCAGGGGTCTCTTCCCAACGCCCCTACTTTCTGACCTTGCCATGAGCTGAGAGCTTGCCCCCTTTGCCCCCTCCTTTTTTTGGGGGTAGCAGGGATTGAACCCAGGGGTGCTTAGCCACTGAGAAAATCCCCAGCCATTTTTTTTTAAAGCAAGAGGGGACAGTGAAAGACAGAGACAGGGAGAAGCAATTTTTAGTTTTTCACATGGCTTTTGTTGCTCCGAGACTTGGTTGTATACATGGGTGCCGGGGTTTGAACTCTCAAACTTGTGCATGCCAGGCAAGCGCCGTAACCGCTGAGCCACCGCTCCAGCCCCTTTATTTTTTATTTTGAGACAGGGTCTTGCTAAGTTGCTCAGGACCTTGCCAAATTGCAGAGGCTGGCCTCAAACTTGCGATCCTCCTGCCTCAGCCTCCCTGCTTGCTGGGATTACAGGTGTGCACCACCGCACCCACCTTGTTTCATTTAGATGTAGAGTTCACTGTCAGTTCTTTTATCTCCCTGTCTCCCAAACTCTTGATCGGATGCCTTGATCAACAGCGGATGCCTCAGAAAGGCCCCTACTTGCGAACGAGGAGCTGCATTCTTGTTTTCCAGAAGCTGCTTCCGTTCCTTCACCCCTGGCAGATGCTGGGCTCCTGCTCTTCTCCTGGGGTCGTTTAAAATGCTTCCCTCCGCCGTTGCGCGTTGCCCCTGATTTCGAGAACCCCGATTCAATCTGATTTTCTTTGCCAGTGACTTGAGTTCACGTCCTGGGGGTTCCCAGCGCATCCTCCAAGTTCATTAATTCCACAAGGTTTTGTCTCAGGGCTGAGAATCCTGGCGCTGTTCTTTCCCACGGATGCTGGGGCCTTTCAGGATGTGGGCTGTGGGGTTTTGTGAGAGTTTCGGTTTTTGTTTTGTGGCTTGGTTCTATTTGATGGCTTGACTTCCCTCCCCAGGGGCTCAGCTGCGGGTGCGCCTGGCAGCCTTTCTCCAGGGTGGGCTACAACTCTGCTGTGTCCGGTCGCTGATGCCCCCTTACTTTGGCTTCATTTTCTTGGGTCCTCTTTTCAGTCCCCTGTGAACATTATTTCAATTACATCTGTTCTCTTAGGCACCTGAGAAGTTGTTTTTGTTGTTTCTTTTTTTGCGGGGAGGGGTACCGGACATTGAACCTAGGGGAGCTTAACCCCTGAGCCACGTCCCCGGATCTTTTTGATTTTTTGAGACAGGGTCTCACTAACTGGCTTAGGGCCTCACTAAGTTGCCGAGGCTGGCCTCAAACTTGCAGTCCTCCTGCCTCAGCCTCCCAAGTCACTGTGGTTACAAGCGTGTGCCACTGTACCCAGCCTGTTTGGGTTTTTTTTTTTTAATCGAGCTCCTAGGGTACATCTTATTCATGCACCTTATTCTGCGATCTCAGTTTATATTTGTGACTCCTTATTTAATTACAGTCAGTTGATGGGAGTGTTGGGTTACGGTTGCCCTGCGCTTTGGGCTTTTAATTCCTTTTCCTGTACACATGTGTATTTTTACCCAAACAGCTCCTGTTTTTAAGGGGGGAAAAAACTCTTTACATGAATCCTTCACATCACTGAATTTTCCTGAACCAACAATGACAGCAAGCCCTTGGGGGTCAGGGTCGGGGGTCAGGGTCAGGGCTCCGGTAGTTTGCTTAGGTCTGTATCCCAGAAATGCCCCATGTGGCTGCTACAGGGAATTGCAGCTCTTGGTGAAGACACTCATGGGCCGGGTGCACACCCCTGTAATTCCAGTGACTCAGGAGGCTGCGGCAGGAGGATTGCACGTTGGAGGCCAGCCTCAGCAACTTAGCGAGACCCTGCCTCAAATTTAAAAATAAAAAGGTTGGAGATGTGGTTCAGTGGTTAAGTGGCCCTAGGTTCAATCCTTGGTAGCAAATAAAAAAACGAAAAAACACTCGTGGTGTTTCTCTCTGCTGATTCTTGGACAGCAATCCCATTTAATTGGGTCCCTTCGTCACCAAACCCCTGGGGGAATCTTCCTGCGCCCCATGCCTCCCCTTCTTCCAGAAGCAGAGCTTGCTGGTCCTCTGTCCTCTGGAACTTTCCTAGCCTTTCTTGTGGCCCCCCAGTTGCTCATGGAGGTCTCATTTCCCTCTCCCTGTGTCTCCTCTCTGGGTGGCTCTCAAGGGTGTGGCTACTGGTCGAAGTGACCTGCGTTCTACCATGAGGTCCCTGGTACAGGCCTCAGTGACCAAGCTTCCTAACGGAAATGTGTTTTTCACATTCTCCAGGGTACAACGTGCATCCGAGCTGTGGGTGATGTTCTCAGAGCCGGTGGGGAGAACGTGCTTTCTTCCCTAGGAAGTCCATGGAACGTGAAAGGTGATCATTCCTGTTTTCCCGTGTAAATGCAAGTTTTCCTGGTGTAGGTCACTGGTCAAATGTCTTAGGGGTGTGTGTGGGGATGTGGTTAAGAATAAGAGAAAGGGGGCCCAGCCTGATGGTGCAAGCCTATAATCCCAGCGGCTTGGGAGGCTGAGGCAGGAGGACTGCAAGTTCGAGGCCAGCCTCAGGAGCTTAGAAAGGCCCTGAGCAACTTAGTGAGACTCTGTTTCAAAATTAAAAAAATAAAAATAAAAAGACCTGGGAATGTGGCTCAGTAGTTAAAGCACTCCTGGGTTCCACCTTGGTATCAAAACCAAAAAACCCAACAAACCAAGAGGGAAGAAAAGCTTTCCCTAAACAGCACCGCACAGCTGCCGACTGCCAGCCAGAAAGTCACAGTTAGGGACCTGCACAAAATTGCCCAGGCAGAGCAGAAAGGGAGGAGGGGAGCTTGGACGTGGCTTCCCAGGGGACATCTCACAGCTCCACAGAGGCCTGCTGCGAAGGAGCTCTGGAGAGCAGGGGCCTAGGACATCATGAAGGCAAGGAGTGGCTTCCCCAGCTGCTCCTCAGAGGACCGTGCTTGTCCCGGCTGCCTCCTGTGTCCTGAGCATCCCTCCCAAGAGCCACCCAGGCTTCCACGTCCAGGACAGCAGGAGCTGATGAGGACGGGGCCGGCCATGTCCACCCTCCAAGACTGGCTTGCGGTGACCTGGCCTCCCCCCTTCCAAACATCACCTCGGCCGCTGCATTTACATAAAGGCATCCCTGGGCCGGGGTGTGGACACAGAGGGAGACGCAGCCCTGGCCCCCCAGGAGCTCACCAGCTGGACGAAGAGCGGGGACAAACTGGAGGCCAGAGGAACACGATGGCAGCCGTGGCCCAGGGTCAAACCCTGAAGGACGGCCGGGCTCTGCTCTCTTACAGAGTCCAGGCGGCCCAGGGAAGGGAGGCACCGAGGCTCACAGCACAGGAAGCAGGGTGAACTCGGCCGGTTTCCTGTTTCAGTCTGGATGAACCCGCAGTGGCTGTGACCTTGACTGGAACAGGGCCCCTCTGAGCACTATCCGAGCTCACTTCTAATGCCTGTGCATCCCTCGTGAACCCTAGAATACACACTCAAAGCTAACGGTGCTATTCTCCGGGAAGGAAGTTGGCCAGGAAAAGAGCCATGGTACAAGTCCACACAGTAGAATTCACTGTCCAGGCTTTATTTTTTCCTTTTCTTTTTTTGTAGCAGGGACTGAACCCAGGGGTGCTTAACCACCGAGCCACACTCCCAGCCCCTTTTTATTTTTTTTATTTAAAGACAGGGTCTTGCTAAGTTGCTTAGGGCCTTGCTAAGTTGCTGAGGCTGGCCTCCAACTTGTGATCCTCCTGCCTCAGCCTCCCAAGTCACTGGGATTACAAGCATGCACCACTGTGCCTGGCAAATCAGCACCTTTGACTCCATGTAATTGTCCCTCAGTAAACACTTAGGGCCTGGGCCACTGGGTTTTTCTGTTATTTTCTCCCATAGTTCCTGGCCCCCTTCATAGGACGCATCTCGTCCCTCAAGCGCAATGAAAGCAAGATCACGTATTCAGAGTTGCTGGACATTGTACCTTTGAGGTCCTCTGCCGGCTCCTAACATGTGACACCACCTTTGTCTCCTAGCAGTATTCTCAGGCTGCGGTCGGTCCAGCGTGTTCAAGGGGCACCTGAGTCAGGGGCAGGCACAGGCCACTGTCAGCTGCAGGGCTCTCTGGGGACTTGCAAGAAAAAGTGAGCACCCGAGGGTTTCACAGGGCTGATTGCTCCACGGGATCACAGTCGTCACTTCACGTGGACAGAGATCCGCGCCACACACAGAAGGCGCTGGAAGCCAGCCCTCTGGTCCTCCCCAGTGACACAGTGGGTGTCATCTGGGAGCAGTGCACGTTCAGGACCTCAGGGGTAGGTGGGGACCTGGGGCCGCATCAGCGCAGCTGAGGACAGGGACATCATGTGCAGGCGGGAGAGGTCGTGGCCTTGGTTGGTTTTGTTGATTTAACACGCACAACGCCGGGGGAGGCAGCGCTGCTTACCTGCGGGGTCACCACTGCCCCGGGGCACCGGTGACACCAGGAGGTGGGGACCTGGGTCTCTTCCACTCCTCGGAGAGGAGAGCCAGCGGCTTTGCGGCACGCAGGGCGCGGGGGAGGCTGCAGACGCGTTCACGCAGTGCGCTGGTCATATCGGATGAACTTTATTTTTACATTCTGTACAACTCATTTGGAAACTTTTTATTAAAAAAAAATACAAATTCACGATTTCATTGTTGTCCCAGAAGACATTTTTTTTTTGTGATGTTCCCAGCTACCTCCCCAAGGGTGTCCTGCTCCTGTCACCAATTCTACAGAGGATGGAAACCACCTGTGCCACTTCAGAGGTCCCAAGTGTGTCCTGATGGGACAGGGGAAAAAGATGACGCAGACGCCCCGGGGGCACTGTGCTGCCCCCACCCCCACCCCACCCCCGGGGACGTGAAGCCATGGCCAGGTGACGGTGGGGACCCACAGGGCTCAGCCTCATGAAGGCAACACGGGGACAACAGCAGCTTGCTGGGGGCTCATGCGTCCCAAGCCAGGTCTGCAAGGTGTGCCTCTGGATCCTGAGCCTTCCAGAAACATGTCCCCAAGTGTGTAAAGCAACCACGCAATGACATTCTTCATGGATTTGACCCCAGCGCCCAATGGATGGGAAACCCAGAAAGACACCGAGTTTTCTCAGGAGCCCCTGTCACTAGGTCCCATCCTGTCACACGAAGGACACTGTCACGGGGCCGGCAGAGGCAGCAGCCCCGCACTGCACAGCCCACGTCTTTTCTGGAAAATCCAGGACTCAGTTTGACTCGGGTGCTGGGAGGAGGGAGAGGAGCAGCTGACACGTAATGATGTCACTATCTGCAGAGGACAGGGCTGGACTCTGCAAATGTACAGCGGAGCGCGGCCTCTCCCGCCGGGTGACATGCGGCCCCCTTTCCCTGGGCAGAGCAGAGCAGCCTGACTCGGGGGGCAGGGGGTTTAGGAGACAGTGAGCCCGGGGACCTCCCGCCAGCCCACGCTTGGCATTCTCTTCCCGAGCAGATGGCACAGAAGGAGAGGCCACAGCAGCGGGGGGTGCGGGTGGCAGGCTCGGGGCGACTTCACAGGGCTGGGCTTGCTCTCTGCGGGGATAGCAAAGTACTCAGTTTGCAGATCTGCTGGTACGGTGGTGACCTTGATGGCACGACCGAGGACAGAGGCGAAGGGCACTGGGCGAACGGCACTGGGCGAACCGCCCTAGCCGGCCAGAGCACGGCAGCAAGGGCAGGTCGCCCCAGTCCCTTGCTGCCATCGAGCCTGGCTCGCACGCTGTCCCCAGACGCAGAGCCCCGCGGCCGGCAGAGTCGGAGGCAGCTTCGCCCTTCCAGAAAGGGCCCTGCCCGGCAGTCCTCGGGTCCCACGGCTTAGGAGCACAGCACTGGTGGCTGCCGAGGCTCGAAAGGCTGAAACTGCAAAGGACGGCCGGTGGGTGACTCAGACACAGCCCGGGCGCGGGCAGCGTCAGGCCCCAGGTGAGCGCATGGTGTCACCACAACACAGAAGCGACAAGAGCACAGCTGAGTCATGGGATGCCCGGCGGCTCGTGGGGCAGCAGGGCTTCGCGGGCGAGGGCCAGGCTCGTCGGCCGGGGGTCACATGGGCGGCCACCGGTGATGACACGGGGGTTCGGCGAGCACATGGCATTACAACGATCACTGCGTCCACTCAGAACACAACACGGGAGACACACACACCGGCCCGGGCAGCTAGCGCTCAGGTCACCTTCAGGAGCCTGAGCGCTTCCTGGTGGGAACGCGCTGGGGGCTTCTGCCTGCGGTGGCTGGGGATGGGGATGACAGCTATGGGGTCGGAGGAGGAGGATGAGTGGGTGGATCTCACGTGGGGGGCCCTCTGGGAGGACAGGGAGTGAGCGTGGGAGTTCACAGTTACTGCAGCCAGCGTAAAGTGTCTAAGGAGCCGCGTCCGGGGACAACCAGCTCGTGACTAGCTGTCCCCAGCCGCTACTGGAGAGGTGACTGCGTCTTTACCTAGTTGCTTACCTGAAATAACAGAGCAGTTATAATACTGGTTACTGAGGATAGTATTCTGTTAATAAAATAAGGGTTTATACAGAGCGGTACCGGAACGTTTAGACGCTATTTCACTTGGCACAGTCAGTGACGATGCGTGAGGTTTCGGCCAGCCTAGGCCTTCTCTTCTCTGTATGAAAATATGGAAGGATCTGAGAGTGTTCCTAGCAGGGGGAGTTTCTGGTCTACTTTCTCACGCTGGTCTAAGGACTGCCTTCTAGCAGGAAGGAGGAAGGGGCCTTGGAAGGGCGATATTGCTAATTCTGCGGACTGGAACGCTTCTTTCGCACACAAATGCTACCTGTACAGTGTCTGTATATATATATTTATATATTTATATATTTATATTATGTGACGTTTACTTACGTACGTCCATCAACCATATCAGGCCTACTTCAATCGTTTTGCCCGCTGTCAACGACACAGCAAAGGGGCGCGGCAAGTTTGGGGCTGTCTGCTTCGCTGGGGCGCTGCTGCTGCTTTCCTGTTTGTCTCATCTCTTCTTTTCCTAGGCTGGGTTTTCTACGCGTGTAAAGGGGGAGCGGGGAGCTGGGCGGGCAGCGCCCTGCTCCGGGCCGATGGAGGCGCGGCCCACCCTGGGGGCCCACGCGGCGCCCGGGCCACGCCAGCTCAGAAGCTCCGGCCTGGGAAGGTTGAGCCCCGCGCTCTCAAGGAGCTGCGTCCAGGCAGCGAGGGGCGGAGGGAGAGATGGAAACAGAGGGCCCTGGTTGGAGCGAGGCCGGCGCCCTGGGCGCCCCGGCGCGCGCAGGACTCGGGGAGGCTGACGCGCCCAGGCCGGCTACACGACCGTGCTGATGCCGCTGGGCTTGGCCTTGCTGCTGGTGGGGGGTGGCGGGGCAGGGGGCTGCCCGTGATGGTGCCCCGCGTGGGCCGGGTGGCCGGTGTGGGCGGACGGCAGGGCGGGGTGGCTGTGGGCGTGGGCCCCGTAGGACGCGTGCCCGTGGGGGCCGTGGTGGTACTGGTGCGCGTGCGGGGCGTGCTGGGGCGGGTGGTAGTGGTGGTGGTGGTGGTACGGGGGCGGGTTCTGCTGCACGTGGCAGTACTGGGCGTGGTGCCCGTGCACCTGGGCCTGCGGGGGTCCCTCCGCGGGCCCCGGGGCGTGGGTGGCCGAGGGGTGCTGCGGGTGCGGGGGCGGCGCCGAGGGCGGGTGGGCCTGGGGCGGGGGCTTCCCTCGCCTACTCCCAAATAAGGAGCCCAGGAGGGAGGATGAATTAGGCATAGTCTGGTGTGGGCGAGATGGACACTCTCGTGTTGATGTAGCTCTCCGGCGCATGTGAGGACTGCTAATGATGGACCCCTAAAAAGGAAATTCATAGAAATCAAAATTAAAAGATCTTAAAGCACGTAGGTCAGAATGAGCTTTTCCAACGTCAAGTTTCACCCACTGACTGCTGAGCCCTCAGATAACCTCGGGCCGCAGAGGGCCGGGCAAGGGAAGTTGGACTCCGGCCCTGACCTCTGGCACTGCCATGCGGGACAGCTGGGGGCTGGACCCTGACACAGGTGGGGGCCGCAGGCAGGGGAGGTGGCCTCTCTGTGAAACAGCTGCTGCCAGCAAGGCTTCTGCCCCGTGCTGACACATTCTGTGGACCACACCGTGCCTGGCCCCTACGGTCCCTGCGGGTCCCTGCGGATCCAGTGGCTGGGCGGGCGAGGGGTGTGGTGTGCGTGGAGAAGGAACCCAGCTCTGCTGACACTGTGGCCCCAGCTCCCCTGGGACCTCTCAGCAGGGCCCAGGGCAGGAGCTCCGCCCACGGGGTGGGTCAGGAGGTGTCTGGGGAGGTGGCCACAGGGACGGGTGGGACCCTGCAACCTGGTCCTGGGGGGGCGTGGGCCGCCTAGGCCTTCACTGCAGCTACCGAACAAGGAAAAGGGGGAAACAGAAAGAAGTGGAGCTGCGGTCGAGGGGTGGACAAGACTGGAGATGGGGTGGACTGATGGCATCTCATGAAATCCACCTGACTGCCCTCTCTGACGCGCCTCCCCAGCTAGCTAAGCAATTCCACGGTGTCCTGGCAGACACACAGCCAGCGGAAGTCCAGGAAGGAAGCGATGGGATGGCGATGGCAGAGCGCAGCAGGAAGCCAACAGCGAGCGAGAGCGAGGGGTGGGCCAGTGCCTGCCACCCAGGGCGGCTGGGAAAGCCAGGGAGGGTTATCCATGCTCAGGGACCACAGGGGGACGGGGTTAAGCAGAGACAAAAACACAACACCCACCTCCACCCGCCCCCACCCCTGGGCCCGAGACAAGCGGTGAGTGGCATGGAAACTTCCAGGCACAGAGAGGCCACATGCACGGCCCAGGCAGGCAGGGTGGGGAGGACCGTGTCTGCGTCTCCGTGGAAGGGAAGAAAGAGCGAAAAAAAAATTAATAAAAATAAACAAAAAGACAACAGCTGAACCAAGGATGGGGAGGCGACAAGGACAGCCGGCTGGACGGAGGTGCTTCCTACTTACTTCCACATTGCTCTCTAGCGATCCCGCACTGCTGCGACGCCCTCGCTTCCCTGCCCAGAACATGCAATACCAGAGGTTAGACACGGACACCAGGCCCGGCGCGCCTGCCTGCCGGGGACGCCACCACCGCCACCGCCCAGGGCAGCGTGGGGCGGAGGAGGGGCTCGGTGAAGCGGCGGCCGTGCAGTAAGGAGTGGAAGGAACACCGGGGCTCTTTTTGAACAAAAAAAGCAACAATTCGGAGCAGCCCGACTGCGTGTTCCTCCTGGACCTGCACACCTGGGGGAGGGGCGGCGGGGCTGCTGAGCGCTCGCAGGTGGCTCCAACGCCCCCGCTCCTGGCTGCGCACCCCATCCCAGGGCAGGCCGTCTCTGCTCTCTGGAGCTGCAGACACACTGCGGTCGCTCCCTGCAGCCTGACTCAGTGGATTTCATATATATATGTAAGCGTATGCGCGCACGCACACACACATATATACATCCCGGCCTTCCCAGGCAGGGGGCGGTGGGCAGTCAAGAGGAACTTAAACCTCACACTCACTTCCCCGCCTGGGTGCCTCTGGGGGCTGAGTTTTGGTTTGTGCAGTGCCCTGGCTGGGGCTGATGGGCGACTGGCACCCACTCTCCTGGCACCCACTCCCAGGAGCTATCTACCCAGTGTCTGTCTTGTCCCCTGCACGGGGCACACAGAAACAGTGGGTGCTGGCTGTGGCAAAGCTGAGTCTTCCTCTTGGTTTTGGATGCCCAGGTCCAGCCCAGCTCCACATGAGGGCTTCTCCCTGGTGTGGGCAGGATACCGTGCAGCTCCCTGGGACCAGGGATGGTTAAGAGCCGCCAGAGACACGGCCCTCCTGCTGACTTCCCCTGTGCTTCCTTCTGCCAGTTCACTGCATGTGACTCTTGTAGGCATCCGTCTGTCCACATCAGAGAAAAGGGGACCAAGGCCATGGTGGGAGAACCACTGGGCTCAGTTCCTACAGGGAACGTTCTGGAAACTCAGCGTGTCCACTTCTGAGGCCACAGCTCTTGGTCACACTGCCTCCTATGCTGGAGGCAAGGTGAGGCTGGGCCCTGGGTAAAGAGGCTGCTGCGTATCCCTCAGGTGTCCACCTGTCCCGGCTTCTGCACTCCATGCTGTGGCTGCTCTTCAAAGCCAGATCAGTGAACCCCAAAAGCACTGGGTGGAGATGGGGCCATGGGCATCTGCGTGCACAGGACACAGCCCTGCAGACTAGGAGGAAGTTCCAAGCTGGTCCAGCCCCAGGTTCGGGTGGGAGCCGATGAGGATCAGAGGCGGGTGCTTCCCAGCAGGCGGGATGCTTTGGGATGCTTCCTACCAGTTGCAGAGGCCCCGGGAGAACCGCATGGGATCCTGTCCTCATCTCAACTGGAAGGAGGTGGTGGCTCACGTTCCTCCTCCATCTGTAAGTGAGCCCCCTTCCTGCCCAATACGGCGTCCAGGGCCAAGGCCCAGTCCTAGAGTCCAGCCTCCTGGGAGCAGCCGTGCCCAGCACTGCACAGGCTCTAAACCTGTTTCCCCATCTGTGAAAGGGACACACCCCTGCCTCCCCGTGATTCCTTCTGTGGCACTATGTGGACCAGAGGTGTAACATGGCCAGGGCCCATCAGCTAGAGTGGCAGGCAGAGGGGACCCAGCTTCCTGCAGTGACTCTGGCATCAGATGCCGCCCAGGCTCTGCTGGGTGTCACGTGGGGCATGATGGGACTGGGCACAGGGAACCCTGGGGTGCAGTAGGAAGGTTGGGGATCCAAGCCACCCCCGGAGCAGACACTACGACCACAGAAATGTCCTCTCCACGGGGAGGAGCCTCTACACATCTGGGGTGGGTGCTAAGGCCCGGTGACCCTGAGGCTTCACCAGACCCTGGAGCTCGGCTGGACGGGCTCTCACGGCACTGGAAGAGCACAGATCGAAGGACAACCTTGGCCAAATAAAGAGAACGGGCCAGAGTTCCATTCCCACCTCCCTCTCCCTCTAGACACACAGATGGGCTTCCTCCTGGGCCACCAGCCTGGGGTCACCTCATCGGTCCCCAGGTTCACACTGGGCTGGTGTGTCATCTCTTGGACGGAGACAGCTGCCCTCAGGTCCCCTGCTCCAGCGTGGTGACAGGCCAACCAGGCAGAGGCTGTCCCCAGGGCCTCCGTCTTCTCAACAGCTGGTCTTGCTGTCGCCGGCTCAGGCTCAGCACAGCTCAGTCCCTCCTTCCCAGCTGCACGGCCAGCATCTTCCGGCCCTCACTGGTGTCCCTCTAATGGCACAGGCGGCCTCTCCCTGGTCTGGAGCCTTGGAGGCTGCCTGGGTTCAAGCATTCGCATTGCTTCACCCTGCCCCGGCCTTCCTGGGTGCAGGGGCTCCCTGCGTTCCACTGCTGGGCTGCTCAGGAGCCTGACAGCAAAGGTGACAGTGATGATCTGGAGAGCAGCTGCCCTTTTGAGCTCCGTCGTCTTGTGGATGTGACCTGGGTGGGGGGCTGTCTGATCCCTAGGCACTGATAGCAGATGGGCAGCTGCCTTCCTGACCACTGGACCCAGAGCCGTGCGTGAGTGGCCAGGCGGCCGGGTCAGGGGAGGGCGGGGCCCGCCGCACTGCACAAACTCAAACAGAGGCCCCAGGCCCCCAGCTGCAGAGGCCCCGAGCAGTCCAGGGAGGAAGGCCACCAGGCAAACCAGCGGTTCTCAACCAGGGGTGATTGTGCTCCCAGGGCCGCTCCCGCAGGCGTCACAGCCTGCCGCGACTGGGCAGGAATTACCGCGCCCTAGCGGCAGAGGCCAGGGGCACGGCTAACCCTCCTGCCAGGCCCAGCACAGCTCCCACGGCAAGGAATCATGCTCCCCCAAAATGTCCAGACTGTCCAGGTTGAGAAGCCCTGGCCTGACCCCTCATGCTGGCGATGAATTTCAGGATTTCACTATGGAAAAAAAAAAAAAGACAAAAACCGACAGCGAAGGAAAAAAGCTTCAACTCAAAAACAAACAAAAGTTTCCAAGGAGCGCAGGAGCTCAGGAGGCAGCGCTGCGGGCGGGGCGGGGCGGGGCGGGGCAGGGCCACCCCTGGCAGGGGACAGGGCTGGGCTCAGCCATCAAGGGGCTTTCCGACATGCAAGGGCGGTCTCAGGCTCCCGGTGCAGCGGAGCTGTGGGGTCCCACCAGCCTCCTTCCTGCGGGACCACTCTGCAACCAACGCTCCACCCAAGTCCCTGGAGCCCCTTTCCGGGACGCTGGCTGACTACACAGAAGGGGTGGCTAAGGGGTCTCGGTCCCCACTGCTCCTCTGACAGCAGCTGCTCCTTCAGAGGCTGCTTCCTGCAGCTCCTAGGAGGACTGAGGGGTGCTGCTTGCTTGGGGGTAACAGGCTGGCAGCAAATTAAACACACGCAGAAACAAAATCAACAGTCCAGATGCCCTGGGGCCAGCTGGGCTGCACAGAGGCATGGGTCTCCATGAAAGGAGGTCCCGACAGGGGAAGAAGACCAGGGACAGCAGGAAAGGCGGGGTCTCCGGACAGCTTAGAGGACTCCACTCAGTTTCAGCATCAGCATAAAACACAGGCGCGCAGCGGCACAGAGAGTGGACACAGCGGCCTGGCTGGCTTGGCCACAGAGCAATTCTTAAAACACAAAGGAATAAACAAATCCCGGAGGAAGAAAGGGAAGATGGAGACGCCCCGCTGTTTGGCGCAGGCTGCCTTTCCTTCCGACAGCTGACCTGCTGCTCTCCTCTACCTGGCTAGGAAGCCCTTCCTGCGTGCTCAGAGGCTGCTTGGATCTGGGGACGGCAAACCCAAGAGCGCTCCACTCGTGCTCTGAGCGAGCGGCGCCTTCCAGGTGCGCAATGCATGCGCCAGCTGCGGCCGCCTGGGTCCCGGTCCTGCATGCATCATCGGACTAGGAAGGGGGTTCTCAGCCGAGCCCTTACCCGCTTCCGAGAGGTCGCGCAGGGAGCTGCTCAGGGCGCTGCGCTTGAGGCCCTCGCCGCTGGCGTAGCTGTCGTCCAGGCAGGCGCGGCTCAGGCTCCCATTGCCTGGCTCCTTTTTGAGGCTGGAACACTGGGACATGCTGGGCCGCAGGACACCCTTCTGCTTCTCCAGTTCCGCTGGAACAGAGAAGGCCAGGGCCCAGTGAGGGCGCGGCCCAGGGCAGTCGGCCCAGGGCCTGATACAGAGGCCTCTGCTCACCCTCTGCTTGGGCTCGGGCTCTGTCCTGGGAACAGCTGGGGGAGGTGACAGCTACCAGCCTGGCGGAGGTGCTGTTTTTGCAAAGTGGGGAGAGAAGCCATACTACTTGTGACCTGCGGCACAGACAGGTGCTTTCCTGACTCAGGGTGGACAGGGGGCCAGTGCCAGCCTGGGTCTGGGAGATGCGCAGGGGTCAGCTGGGCCCTTCAGAGAGGGGCACAGCACAAATGAGCTACTAGGAAGCGACCTGGGCTGACTCCAGATGGTCTCGGCTGTGACTCTAATAGTGGGCTGGGCCCAGTGAGGTGGACAAACGAGTACATCACACACGCTGAGGTGCAAAGGGTTCCGCCCAGAACTCTGCCCTTGTCCACGCGGCGACCAGGCAGCCAAGGGGCCTCCCGGGGCATCCATCAGTTAGGTAGGGAGGCGCTTCCCGCCCTGGCCCCCTCTCTGTGCTGCCTCCCGAGGCCTGGCACGCAGGCAGCTGGGCGTCTCAGCTCAGAGTCCCTGTGTGGACTGTCCCTGTCCTGGGGTAGGGAGGGAAAGGCCACAGCGCCCGCCAGACCCTGAGCAGCCCAGGCAGCTGGTTGGCCAGGACTTACATTCTATCCGGTGCTTCTCCATCTCCTGCACTTCCGCCACGGACTCCCGCAGGTCATCGGTGAATTTCTTGCGGTCCTGAGGATTGGGAGCATTGAAGTTGATCAACACTTTGATGTCTGCTCCAGGGACGGCGGACGTGAGCCGGATGCCATTGGGGTAATCTGCGAAGAGAAGGGAACGGGGCTCGTGGGTTCAGGGTCTTCTCTGAAAGGTCCCTTCTGGTCTGGAAGGCGAGGATTAGTCTGGATGGTGTGACAGCAGTGCTCTGAGCCCCTCATGGCAGCACAGGACCATCCCACATCCCAACCTGGGGGTGGTGGCTCCACGCTCTGCTCCTGAATGGCCTGTTCTGAGTCCTGGGCTGCGCTGTGGACTCCCCACGCCCAGCACATGCTGTGCCAAGACCTTCCTGGGGCCGTGTCTGAGGTTCTGAGGCCTCAGCTCTCCCGACAGCTTGCAGAAGTGGGAACTGCCTGGCTGGCCACCCTCCCCGAGCCTGAGAGCTCCTGGGCAAACACCAAGCTACTCCGCTCACACGGGCGGGGCCATGAGCAACTGCAAAGAGCTGGGTGTGTGTGCGTGTGTGTATGTGTATAAGAGTATGTGTGAGCATGCATGTGAGTGTGTATAAGTGTGTGCATGTGTGACTGCGTGTGTGTGCATGTGTGTGTGTATGAGTGTAAGTGCATGTGTGTATGAGTGCATGTGTGAGTATGTGTGCATGTGAGTGCATGAGTGTGTATGAGTGTGTAAGTATCTGTATGAGTGTGCATGTGTGGCAGTGCATGTGACTGTACATGTGTATTTGCATGTGTGAGTATGTGTATAAGTGTGTATGAGCGTATAAGAGTGTGTGGGGGTGCATGTGTGAAAGTGTGAGTGTATGTGTATGCATAAGAATGTGTATATAAGTGTGTGAGTGCATGTGACAGTGTGTGTATGATTGTGTATGGGCACGAGTATGCGTGTGCGAGTGTGTGTGTGCACCCATGTGCACAGCAGCCTGTTACTGGCAGATGGAAACGAACATGTGCTGAGGGATCCCAAATCTGATTCTTCACGAGAAGTCAAACATCTAAATTTTGATGTGAAGATTTAAATGTGGGCTCAGCTGGGCCTGGTAGCGCAGGCCTGGAATCCCCAGCTTGGGAGGCTGAGGCAGGAGGATCGCAAGTTCAAGGCCAGCCTCAGCAACTTAGCAACTTAGCGAGACCCTGTCTCAAAATAAAATATAAAAGAGGGACAGGGATGTGGCTCAGAGGTTAAGCAACCATAAGTTCAATCCCTGATACTAAGTAAATAAATATGGGTTTGATAAATTTTTTTTAATTTTCGTTTTTTAAAGAGAAAGAAGCATTTTATTTAGTTTTCCATGTGGCTTTTGTTGCTCCAACACTAGTTGTGTACACGGTGCTGGGGTTCAAACCCGTATCCTCACACATGCCAGGCAAGCGCTGGAACCGCTGAGCCACTGCTCCAGCCCCGGTTTGATAATTTTTTTTTTAAAAAAACGGTTCATGACATGTGAGATGCACCTGAGGTAGGACTGGCCTGGGTGCCTGCGTGAGCCCCCTGGGGGGCACTTCCTGTAGTTCCTACAGGGCAGCTCTTGCCAGCACCCAGAGTCCAGGAGCCTGGGCTCTGCCCTGGGATGGCAGTGTGGTCCCAGCGTCCGCCTCGGACCTTCCCTTTCAGGGCTACACTACCCCAACCTGGGAGGAAGGAGTCATCCCCAGCTAGTGGGGGGTCCCCTAGCTGATTGCACTGGGACATGCGTGGGACGTCAAGGCAGGCATGGCTGCTAGTCTGGGGTGGGCGGGGCAGGGAGTGGAGAGGCAGCTGAGGGCAGGCACCTGGGCTCCTTATGGCCATGCGAGGAGTGAGGTTGCTCCCAGCTAGGTGGCCCTGGGGTTGCACTGAGAATGGATAGAGAGCCCCAAAGCCAGGCCCTCAGGCCCGGGGATCTGGATGGCCCAGCTATGGGTCCTGATGCTGTGAACCCACAGGTGGAAGGCTGATCACAGTGAGGAGGAGGGAACCCCACTGCCTTTCCCCCCAGGCCACCCCAGACTGTGCAGAGCACCCAGTGGGCCCTGTCCCCATCCTGGAATGACAGCCTGGACTTGGGGACCTCTGAAAGCAGTGGCTATCAGGCAGGCACTAACGTCACCCCACATGACAGACCAAGGGAACAGAGGCCAGAGGGCTTCCGCCCAGAGCACAGCCGCAAAGCACGTGGGCCAGGGTTCGAACCCCAGCTGCTGGCACCCAGGTGACCTCCGCCTGCCTGATGATCCTCAACCACGCAGCGCCCCAACTCTCGACTTAGCGCTTCTGTAGGACATTTTATATCAACGTGTTTATCTCCATCGCACACTAAAACGTCCAACCCTCGGCACAGCCCTTGCCCGGCGCTGCCCCCGACCGCCAGAGGGGACGACGGAATGTGGGACCCAGGCCCTGGCAGCTCCCACGGGGCACTCACACTGGTTCTCGAAGAGCAGGACCTGCATGCCGTGCAGGGGGAAGGACTGCCGGAAGCTGTACGTCACCGAGTTCTTCTTCTTCTGGAAGATCTTGGTGACCTGGGGGCAGCCAGAGACAGAGCCGGGCTGTGGCATCTGCAGGGGTCGCGGGGGCAGTTAGGGATCCTCCTGGAGCTGAGAGGGTAGGTGGCCCAGGACATAGATCCTGCTTCCTGTTCCGGTTGCCATCCTGCCTGGCAACAGGGCCCCACAGTGCAGCAGAGAGGTGACAGGCATGTCACTGTGCATGGTCCCCTCAGGTGCTTCTCTAAGCCAGGCGAGGTGCATGCACCTGTGGTCTACTTCGGAGGATACGGGTAGGCAGTCAGGGCTCAGCGCTGACCTCGGAGGCCCAGGCCTAATCTTTTGGGCACCACGCAGGGATGAAGCCAGGCCTGGTGGGTGCCGAGCACGCGCTGGCCCCTGGGCTAGGGACACAACCCCTGCAGCCTGCCAGGAACCCGGGCCGGTGCAGACACCAGAAAAGAAGTCCTGCCGTATTCCAGCTCTGGAAACAGCATGGCTGAGGCCACGCCACCCCACTCACCCGAACCAAGGACCCCCTTCCCATGGGCACTGGTTTCTGGCATTCTGTCACGAGAATCTAGGCCCACCCGCTCCCCAGGCCTGCGCACACCGCGGAACGGCAGACTCTCAGCCAGACAGACAGCTGAGGTTCTCAGGCAGGACACCCGCAGGAGCGCCACGTACCACCAGAAGGTCATTAAACAGGAAGACTTCTCTCTGGTGCAGTCCCAGTTTCTGGGGCTTATTGGGGTCTGGAACCTCAAACAGCCGGCAGTAGCAGACGAGCCGCCGATGGGGCAGAGACAGAACCTGCGCAGGGAGAGATGGGCCTGCAATCACCGCCAGCCCCACCTCTGGGGGCCACAGCTGGCAACTGTGGCTCTTTACGCTGGAAACCAGCCTGGGGCTTGGCTTTAAAAATGCCTTCTCTTGCCAGGCATAGTGGTGCACACCTGTAATCCCAGTGACTCAGGAGGCTGAGGCTGGAGGATCGCAAGGCAGAGGCCAGCCTCGGCACCTTAGCAAGGCCCTATGCAACTTACTGAGACGCTGCCTCAAAATAAAAAATAAAATGGGCTGGGGATGTGGCTCAGAGGTTAAGTGCCCCTGGGTTCAATCTGTGGTACCAAGAGAAAAAAAACAAACACACAAACACACAAACAAAAAAAACCCCACCTCTCTCCCACACTATGCAGGGCAAAGTGGCTTGGCCGGTAGCAGCTGTCCTGAGCACTGCTCTCTGCTCTCCTGAGGACTACAGGAAATGCCCCCACTTCTGTGACCTTTGGGTTGGAATCCAGACTTAATTCACACGCAGAGGGGACCCCCTGCCAGAGAGGAAGTCACAGTCTCTGACTTTCCACAGGTGTTAGCCATACCTCAGCTCCTTAGTCAATTAAAAAAAACAACAAAACCCTTCCAGAAAGTACTCTAGAGGAAACAGAGCAGAGGCTGAGAAACACCCTCAGTCACACAAACAGGAATTCGCAGGGCCAGGATCTGACCCAGCCCTAGGACGTCCCTCTACCAGGGCTCACCTGGAGGGTTCCAGGCCCTGAGGGCTGCTCAGCTGCACTCTGTGAACTGCCCCAGGGCATTCTGCCCCCACAGGTGAGCTCCTGAAACCCCGGCAGGGCCCAAGCCGCCCTTGAAGCTGGAGACCCGACTCTGGGGACTTCCCCGCCCCTGCAGGACAGGGATGGGCTAGTGGGGACGCACCAGGGCCAATACACCTGCAGCCAGGGGGCTGCACCCTGCGCTTGGGGCTCCCTGGTGGAGGCTGCCTGAGCTCCGCACATCAGTCAAGGGCAGGGAAGACAGTGGCCCTCGTCGTCTCACGGAGGGGTGTGCAGGGGCGGAGCGGGGTGGGAGGGGAAGCTGGCGAGGGTGCGGCTGCCTGGTGAGGGAGGAGCAGGTCCACACGTAGGTGGAGCACGGGCCCTGGTGTGGGCTGTGATAATGGAGCTGGGGACGGAGCACAGAGCCTGTGGGGGAGAGTGGGCAGACACTCTGGACTCTGGGTCCAGACAAGAGTGCGCGGGAGTGTCTCCATTTAGGACCTGACCCCACGGCCCTCCCCATGTGGCTGCGGTCGGGGCGTGCAGAGGTGACGGGCTAGCTGAGTCCGCACGAGCTTCCTCGTCACTCTGGGGATGAACTCAAGCAGCCAGAACTCTGGGAACTGGGGACCTGATGGGGGGGGGCTGCAGGACAGCAGCCAAAACGCAAAAGCAGAGAGATAGATACTCACGCAGCCGAGCCCGTGATGCAGGGAGCCGATCTGCAGGGAAACATTAAACAGACAACAGAGGATGTCAGTGTCCCAGAGGACGCACCAGGGCCCTGAGGGGCTCAGGGAGCAGTACCTCCCTCCCCTGTGGCACAGGAAGCCCCGGGGCACCACCAAGGGGACCACTGCAGCACTCCCGGGAGCTGGCACCCTACGCTTACTAAGCCTCAGGTTCTCAAATACAACGCACAGCAGATGGCTGACATCCCCGAATGTTCTAGAAGGCTCTAGAAAGCTCCCAGCCTGGAGTCATGCACAAGCTATGCCTGGAAGGGGACAGCTTCCAGTGGCAGCAGGACCACTGCGGCAGAGCTGGCCTGGGTCACCTGCAGGGCCGTGGGGCTGCTACTCACCGGCTTCTTCCCCACGATGAGCTTCTCCACCTTCTGCACCTGGGACACGTGGTCCTCGTTGGTCTTTAGCTCCCGCTTACGGATCCGCTCATAGATCCCGATCAACATCTCCCGGGGAATGTCCTCGCCATCATCCACCCCTGGCAGGGACAAAGACCAGAGGTCGGAGCGGTGGGGACAGCAGCAGCTTCATGCAGCCGCGGGCCCCAGCTCAGCCCCGGGCGGCCAGTTTCTAAACTAAATCGGATTGGTGCCCCTCTCCCGTCCCCAACACAACCACAGGTCTCACAGTCAATTACAGACTTGCTCTGGGTCCTACCACTAGGAACAGGCCCAGCACAGCCACCTAGGCTGGCAGGTGATAGGAGGGGGCCACCTTGCTCCTCCTGACCCACGATCTGGGCATGATCGTCCCCATTCACAGATGGGAAAACTGAGGCTGAGAAGCTGAAGACAGCGATCCTGGGCTCTCACGGGCCTGGAACCAAGCCGTGTGAGTGTGGGTGAGTGGCTGAGTCCCTCCGAGGTCAGGGTCCTCCTGTGCCCCCATGGGCTTGTCAGGAGGAAGGGAGGGAGGTGCGCAGCACCTTCAGGGTGCAGTGTGTGCGAGCAGGGCCACACTGCAGAGCTGGGGCTGTGAAGCCAAGCTGGGTGGCTGTGACCACAAGCAGCTCCGAGGCACCACCCACACCACAAGAAGGACAGTGGCTACGGAGGAAGCAGTCCTGCTGGCAAGGAAGGGGCAGCTCACTTCCTGGTCAGATCTGTTCCTGGCCCCCAGCCTGGCACAAGCCCAGAGGTCAGGGCGACTGTGGGGACACGGGTCCTCCTGCAGGCTGCTGGCTGTTGGGGGGTGGTTCCACTCCCACGCTGGGCAGCCCTCGTACAATCAAAGGGTCCCCTGGTCACCTTTGTTCTCACCTGGCAATATGATTTTTTTTTCTTTTTTTGGTACCAGGGATGGAACCCAGGGGTGCTTAACCACTGAGCCACACCCCCAGCCCTTTTTATTTCCTTATTTTAAGACAGGGTTTTGCTAAATTGCTCAGAGTGGCCTTGAACTTGTGATCCGCCGGCCTTAGCTTCCTGGGCCACTGGGATTACAGGATCTGAAATTCCTTGGGATCTGCAGGTGCCCTTAGACCTAGAAGAGCCGCGTGCAGTGGGCACTCGGGGTCATGCCCCCATGCCCTTTCTGAGGGACAGGAATTGCCTGAGCCCACTCAGGTCTCACAGTCATCTGGCCATGACACTTCCCTAGGGGAAATATCTGGGGACTCCCTTAGCCTTCCAGCCATGGCCAGCAGAGGGCAGGCAAGGACACCTTTTCCCCAGCAGAAGCTGCAGGGAGAAGCTGGACACACTGTCCAGGGGAATCCTGGGGCCCAAGGAGAGGGTTACAGAGCGATGGTTTCTAAACAGAGTAGCCAGGTGGAGTGGCTCATGCCTGGAATCCCAGTGGCTTGGGAGGCTGAGGCAGGAGGATCGCAAGTTCAAAATCAGCCTTACTAATTTAGTGAGGCCCTCAGCAACTTAGCTGGACACTAAACAAAAAATAAATAAAAATTAAAAAGGGCTGGGATGTGGCTCAGTAGTAGAGTGGCCCTGGGTTCAATTTCTGGTATGAAAAAAGAAAAAACGAGTGAACAACTTAAGCATCTCTACAAACTTAGAACAAACCATCTTTTCTTCCTGTCTGGAGAACATGACACCAAGCCAGGAAAGTGCTCTACCCTTGAGCCACGCTCCAGCCCCTAAGCTCCCTTTTAAAATGTACCCCTTAGATCAGCAAAACCCAATCGGAAGGCAGGTGGAGCGCAGGAAGCCAGATCCCCCTGGAGCTGCAGCCACCGCCCTCTGGGTTCCTCGGGAGCCCACGGTCCGGGCATCCCCGCCGCAGCGCAGCTGGCGTACCTCGGAGATTCTTGACGAAGTCCTCCAGCTTCATCTTGCGCTCGGGCTTCACGTTGGGGCTGTACATGTCCGTGTTCAGCAGGATGATGGCGAAGGCCAGGATGAAGATGGTGTCGGGGTTCCGGAACTGGCGCACCACCCCGGGGTTGCAGATGCAGTACCGCTGGCTGCGGGGACAGGGAGCAGGTCAGGGCCCCGCAGGAAGCGTGGCTGCCCCTCGCTCGAGCTCGGTGGGCACGTGCCCAGGCCTCACTCCCGCATCTGGCAAACGGGGACACTGTCTGCTGGAGCCGGCCCTGACTGTTCACTCGTCCCTGCCACCTCTATCCAGGTCCCCTGCTGCCCCACCCCCAGGGCACCCTGCTGGTGACTCATGGAGTGGCTGGGACAGAGCAGGGGCTTATGTGCAGCAGGGTTGCGATGCCGTCTTCCCTGTCCCCTCCAGGAAGCCAAACTGGAGGGCCCTGGGACTGCCCCATCTGCATCCTCCGTCCTTGTGGCTCCCACAGATGCTGAGCCAGTGACTCGAGTCTTCCAAGCCTGGTGCCCAGTACAGAGGCCCCCACACAGCAGCTCTGCACACAGTCCCAGAGCGAATGGCGGTGCCCCCACAGCTGACCTGACAGCAGCCTCAAGGCAGCCCAGGTGCTGGGCACTTCATCCTTCCGCTCCCCTCTCTAGGTGAAGTGCTGTGCTATCCCAGCTTCCCAGGTAAGCAAGCAAGGCACAGAGTGGGCAAGCAACCAGCACAAGGTCACACAGCTGGGACACGGCAGAATCGGCTACTGAACCAGGCCACCTGTCTGCAGGCTGGTGGGATGAGTCGCCGTGAGAAACTGCCTGCCCAGGTGACTAGAGTGCGTAACTGAAGAGGACCTGAAGGGAGACAGTGTTCCGAATCCTGGTTTAAAGCATCAGAACCCAGCCGAGGGAATCTTGACCGTCTCCTGCCTCAGCTTCCTCGTGTGTCCCCTCCACTACCTTGTATGTCCCCTCCACTTCCTCATGGCCACTGTCAGGAACAGCGCTGGAACACAGGAGGGCAACAGGGCCACCCTCCCTAGCAGCATTCACAGCCGAGGTGAGGGGTGGAGCGGGACTCAGCCCTTCCTCCGTGCTTAGCCTTCAACCCTGACGAGGGACACCAGCCCAGCCCCAGGCCCCGACCTGAAAGCCTCGATGAGCCGCTCCACCTTCTGAGCCTCGCCCTGCACTCGGATGTGCGCCTGGAACTTCCTGAGTGCCTCGTCCAGCTCCATGGCGGAGAAGTCCATCTCGTCCACCACACAGCTGGAAGCAGACAGACGGCCCCTGTCACCACTGGAAGGGTGACACACCCCGGCATGACCAGAGCCTGGGCCTCAGGAGCATGGAGTGGCTGGGGTTGCGGCCCTCGGCCCATGGGGACAGGAAGCTGGCAGGGCAGATTCTGCACCTGGCTCTCCGCCGTCAGCAAACTGCACATCAGAATCTTCCAGAAGAGAGCAGGCTTCCAGGAAGCCCGTGAACCCGGCACGCTGGGAAGCGTGTGCTTCCACTTATGTGTGCAGCTTTCTACAGGAGGGGAGGGCCAGAGCGCGCAGGGCTGCTCTGAACAGGGCCTTCCTGCAGGACCAACGTGTCACCTTCAGCTATCCATGGCTTGCAGGGGACACTGCTGCGAGAGCTGTGTTCTTCAGGGAGCCCAGGAGTGTGCACCCAGGTACCTGATGAGGACGTGCAGGGCTGGCTGTCCCTGGAGGGTATGGTGGGCTGGAGGTGGCCGGTGCCTCCAGGGACATCCTGAGGGGCAGGCTGGTGAGTGGCTAGGAAATGGCTTCTGATTGGCCACAGCCTTCTCACAGCCCCGCCCCCAAAGCAGCCTGCAGTCCCACCACGGTGACCCCTGAACAGACAAGGTGGGGTCTGCACCAGGAATCCCAAGGGTGGAGGCATTTCCCATGACCCACTTGGTCATTCGGTCACCTCTAATGCAGCTGTGGCCACTGTCACCTGCACCGGGCTGCAGAGGTTCTGGGCACCAAGGGCCTAAATCCTTCTCCGAGGGTCCTCCCTGCACTGGGGACTGCGGGCTCAGGCACCACTGTGGCTGCCTCCCAAGGACTCAGGGGTGGCTGCAGGGACACGGGGGCAGCCCGCAGGCTTGCTGAGCACTCGGCAGCTGCCCCTGAGGACGCCGGGGTGGTGGGCTGGGGGAGCCCCACTGCTTCCCGAGGAGAGGCCACTTCTATTTTCTGATAGGAAAACAAAGCCCGGATTTCCTCTGGGCCGGGAAGCAGCTGGGAGGGGTGGGGGCTGCACCTGCTCAGGGAACAGCGAGTGTGCCTCGCCTGCAGTGCTTCCTCCCACCGGTTTAAAAGCGGGGGAGAGGGACAACGACAGATAATAAGAGCTGTTCCCTGATGGAAGGAGCAGCTGACGCGTGGAGAAGCCCAGCCAAGGAAGCGCAGACCTGCTGGGTGCCTGCCACGTGACGGCCTCCACGGAGGCCCCTGGTCACCTCCCTCTGTGTGTGCGTGCGCTGATGGCGCTGCGTGAGAACACGCGCCGGCACGGGGTCGCGTGTGCACGCGGGTGTTGGGGGCTGCCCGGCCAGTCCCCTCCCTCCATGCCTTGAGGACCTTGTGTGTGAACTGGAGCGGGCAGCACTGGCCACCACCTCCCAGGAACACACAGGTGGCCACGCTCCTGCTCCACCTCACTGACCCCGCTGCAGAGGGGCAGGGGCCGGGCACACGGGACTGCGTGGTCACTTTCCCCCTGCTCTGACCTCTCCTCCTGGCTGGGCCTCAGTCATCTCTTGATCCTGCCTGTGACTACAGATCCCTCAGACACAGGGCTGGGGTGTTCCTTGGCCCAGAGGGCAGGCAGGTGGTGCGGACTGGGCCTGTTCCTGTCCCGAGAGCTCGATTTCTCATGTACTGCTTCCAACACAGAAGGACCCTCCTTCAACTCCTTCCTAGGTAGGACAGTGGGAAGGAGGGAGGCGGGACCTCTCAAAACAGGAAGTGATGTGATGCGATCTGGGGACCCACTTCTCTGCAAGGTTTCAAGCAATCGAGAATCGAGAGTGGTGTGGTCACCAGCTCTTGGAGTAGCTGGCGTTGTGGGACCAGCAGAATGTGGCGGGTGCAGAGCTGGGGCACGGGCGGCCCTCCTGGGAGGCAGGGGTCATCATCGGACACCCCCTCTGCTCTCCCTGGACACAGACAGGGCCACTAGTTCATTCTGGATGCATGACAGCCCGGCCAGGGATGTGCCCCAGACCTCCAGCTGCAGGCCCCGTGAATGTGGGTTACTTGAGAGCTGCGACTGTCAGGGCTAAGTGGACGGACGAGCTGAGGGGGCTGGAGGGAGGGCGGGAGATATGGGCCACTGGGAGGGGGTGCCACATGTGTGCCTGGCAGGACGTGGCTGTGTGAAACGGGGGGGTGTAGGACCAAGGAGGATAAGGTGGGGATCCAGTGCAGTTAGCTCCCCGTATCCTCAGATCCAACCAACCATGGATCCAAAACATTTTAAAAATAAATAAAATAAAATAAAACACTTGCTGGCCATGGTGGTGCCCGCCTGTAATCCCAGTAGCTCGGGAGGCTAAGGCAGGAGGATCACAAGTACAAGGCCAGCCTCACCAACTTAGTGAGACTCTACCTCAAAATAGAAGATAAAAAGGGCTGGGGCCGTGGCTCAGTGATTAAGTGCCCTGGGTTCAATTCCTGGTACTAAAAAAAAATACCAGTGAACCATGCTGCACTGTTGAACCTTTGGGGACTGTTACTCCCTGATACAGCCTTACAGCCGTCTTGCATGGCCTCAATGCCATGTCTAGTATGACGAGGGCCCAACAGATGACACCGCACGCAGAACGCGTGCGCTGTGCAAACGAGGCTGTTCCACAGGGACGTGAGCTGTCCGCGGGGGTCCCGGGGCCTGCGTCCCCCAGCCCTGGCACTTACTCCAGCACGTCGCGGTTGAACTGCTTCTGCCGGTTGCCCAGGAACTCGCCGATCATCTGGCGGCTGAGGCCCTTGCGCTGCAGCAGGAAGTGGGCCACACCCACGGGGGTGTCGGGCACGAAGCCGCGCTCGATGAGGTACTGCACACCCTTCTCGGGCTTCCTGGGGGTGGATGAGAATCAGGCTCAGCCCCGGACCGTGCCGAGTGGGCAACACCCTCCCTCCCTGCTCTCCCGCACACCCCAGCCCTCCTCGCCTGTGGGTGCGAGGAGGGTGCCTGGGGACCCTGGGCTCCAGGTATCTGCCCTTCTTGCCCTGAATCAAAACCTTCATTTACAATCACCAGACCATGTGCCAAGAATGAACCAGGGCTGCGCTGGCCCTGGGGACACTTTTGTGTCCCCCATCTCCAGACCCGACCTGCACACACACAACTCCGGGCCCAGCCCACCCTTTGGCATGGGCGCTGTGACAGACACCAGGAACCAACACCCCTGACGTCTGGTGACACTTACTGTCCCCATGCCCGCTAACTCCATGAGCTCAGCACTCAGGCACAAGCGGGATGCCTTCCGCCATCGTAAGGACCCTGAGCCAGGACCCGGGCCTGTGAGGACGAACTTAATAGGGTACCACAAGGTCCCGGGTGCTGAGCTCAACAGAGGCTTTAGCGCCAGCCCTGCCAAGTAGGCCCTGGAAGGTTTTAGAGCTGGGCTTTCCTAGAGGGCCAAGTGTCTCCGCTGGTGACAGGGCCCAGAGCCCTGGTCTCATCACCGCTAAAGGCTCTAGATACCCAAGGAACGCACACAGCCAGGACCGGGAGGGACAGGCGTGAAGCTGGGATGGTGGGCACAGGGGCATACCCAGTGCCCGTGCCCACTGCCTGAGGAGCCTGCTCCACCTGGCCAGTGTGTGCAAGGCCTGGTGGGGTCCGGGTGGGCTACAGGGCCAGGGAGCAGGCTCCTTCCTCTCCTCTGCCCTCTGATGTCCCACCTGTCTGGTCCAGCCCTTGGCTAATGTGGCAGCAATGTCCTGGCGGTCACAGGAGATGGGGGTGGCAGGAGAAGGCTTTGTAAAGGACCAGAGTGTGACCCTGTGTGAGCTCTGGGGAGTTTGCGGGGCCACTCGGGGAGTTGTGTGGACTCCAGAGCTGGGCGGTGCCCTCAGGCCAGACTGCTCGTTGTTCCCAGATGTGAGTGGCTGAGCGCCATCAGGCAGTGGGTGCCCCTAGTCTACACGGTGCCCACTGGCCCTGAAGCATACCTAGTGCCCGTGCCCACTGCCTGAGGGGCCAGCATGGTCTTTTGCCCCAGTGAGCAGAGGGCAGTGTCCTGTCCCCTGGGTGGGTGACAGAGGCAAAGGCCACTCCACCTTCTCCCGTGCCTGTGCAGTTCCTGGGTGGCGTGGTGCCCTGCAGACGCTACTTCTGCCTGCACACAAAAGCCAACTCCCGGCCACAAGGTGACCCTGCTATTTTTACCCCAGGATGGCCACACACCCGAACTACGTCCCCAGGAGCTTGGCACGCAGCAGTCACCAGTCAGCTGGGTCCTGGCAGGGAAGTGGTAATGCAGTGACCCTGCTCCCACACCTGTACAGGGCCCGGGACTGCGTGGCTCCAGGCCCTGCTTCCTCCTGCCTTGGGGGAGGTGGCTGCGCCCCCTCTCTGCCCCCACCTTCGCCTCCTGTTTCACCGACCCCTGCGGCATCAGGACTTGGGGGAGAGTTCCTTCGTCCTGTGGTTGCACAGAGCAGTGCCAAAGCTGTGCATGGGGCCCTGGGGCATGGGCTCCTCAGGGCCAGGCCCAGAGCCCTGGGGACAGAACAGTGACCTGCACTGGCAGGGGCTCCTGTGGGTAGAGGACCAAAGCACAGACACAGGAGTAACGAGCTCTCCAGGCAAAGGCCCTGAAGTGGGGACCACAGAAGCTGTCCCAGGGCGGGAGGGCCAGGGCCTGGGGAGGGCAGGGCAGAGCTGTGGGGTGGGCTCCGGCTTCCTCCTGAGCGGAACCAGAAGCCTGGCGGGTCCTGCAAAGGGCAGCGAAGGACCCCACGTCCACGCTGAAGGAGGTGCCCAGCCACTCTGGGACCAAGGGCCAGGCCCCCTCTGGCCAAGCTAGGAGGCCTCTGCAGCTTCCGGGCAGGGACCGGGGAGGGGAAGAACGGAGTCAAGACACGCGGTGAGGACAGAGGCCAGAGTCGGCAGATGGGTGCTCATGTGCGTGGCGGCCAGGGGTGGGTGACAGGGACGAAGCCGTGAGTCCAGGATGGTTCCTGCTTGTTGCCAGAGCCAGATTTGGCTGAAGAGGAACCCAAAACCCTGGGACTAAGGACCATGACCAGGAGTGGCCACTGGGAGGAAGGCACGTGAGCAGGAGTCAAGGGACGGTAGTGACCGCAGGCTGGGAAAGCGGGGGCAGCCTTCGGGTGGGAACAGGAGCCCCTCAACAGCTCCCTGCGGAAGTGAGCAGCCTTCAGTTGCGTTCCTGGCAGCAGACAGCCAGCGTCCGGGACACTTGCTGGTACAAATCCCCACCCGGGGGATCCAGAGGGCAGCCCCTCCTGTCCCAATCTGGATTGGGTGGCCTTAGCAGGTGGGCACTTCTTAAGCCACCCACCATGCAGGCTCCAAGCCCTCTGCCCAAGGAACCAAGTGTCACACGTGAGTGAGTCACTGCTGCCACCCCCAAGTCCCCTCTACCTCCTCTTGTGAGAGGGACACACTCCCTGCCCACCAGGGAGGGCAGCCAGGGAGCTGCTCTGGCTACTGAACGGTGAGCAGAGGGGGCACGTGCCACTTCCAGGGACAGCCAGCCGCCCACACTCATTAACTGAGCACCTGCTATGGGCCAGGCACTGTGTCCGCACAGTGGTGGTCCAACCAAGCCCCACCCTCGGAAAACAAAATCCGCATGCACAGAAATGGACCGCAGCACTGGCGTCCTGGGCATGGTCACGGGAGCCAGAGGCCTGGGCTGCCTAGCTGCGTGACCTAGGGCAATTTACTTAACCTCTCTGTGCCTTCATATCCTGGAGATGGCAGCAGTGTACACAAGGTTACCGGGAAGAATTAGTGAGTTGATACACATACAGCAGTGTGCCCCTAAGCCCTCGGGGATGCTGCTGGTTTCAGGGCTGGAACGACGGGTCCCCAAACCAAGTGACCCGGACAAGATATCAGCTTCAACTGGACGGGCGGGAACAGAGTCAGGAAAAGGCTCCTTGAGGAGGTGGCACTGAACTGGAACTAGGCAGAGGGCCCCTGGTGGAGGGAACAGCCACCGCAAAAGCCCCATCTGACAGATGACTTCAGTGAAAGCACAGGGCGCCCAGCAAGACAACAAGTGCCGGGATTTTAACCCCCGGGAGCCCCACCAACTCCCTCTGCCCTCTCCACCCCGTCACTGCCACTGAGAGCCAGCTCTGTCCAGCCAGGCTCCACTCCCAGCCTCCCTGCGCCTTTTCCTAGCTGCACACGGGAAGGTGCCATCTGCTGACCGCTTGCCGTCTACGCCTGTCCTCGGCGTTCCTGGCCCGCTGTGTCCCCGACGCTCTGGCAGTGGGGGCAGCCAGCCCCCAGCCTCCCTGCTGCGCGCTTCCTGCCCTGGCTTGGCCGCCTCCTCCAGGGCTGGCGGAGGAAGCTTTCCCTGACATCCGATGCTGATTCCGAGTCAGGTGTGACCGGGAGCTCGTGCCGTACCCGTCATTTCTCTCCGCATCTCTCCTGGTCATTCGGCTGTGAGCTGTCAGTGGCAGCAGTGACCTACGGAAGGCTCCGGGGGAAGAGCAGGGACACCTGTGGCTGGAACGCAGGGCTCCGCGGGGACAAGGAAGGAGCTCTCCAGTCCTTTTCAGTGGTTTGAGCTGCCTACGAGGACTGAGCGTGGATGGCCACGGGCTGGCCACGCTGCCAGGCATCTGCTGTCAGCCTCTGGATTTCCCGCCCCACCCATGAGCTGAGTCCCCATGACCCAGCTTCAGGGCTGCGAGAGCCCCTCCTCCTGCGACCACAGGAAGTGGCTCAGAGAGATGACCTGGGAGGCCAGAGGAGCCCGTGGGGACAGGGATCCTACTTCCTGCTGCTGGGGCTGCCCTGAGGTTGCGCTGTGTGGCTGCTGGTGGCCCCGGGGAAAGGGCTCATGCTGGTTAAACCAGGGTGACTGGGTTCCTGTGCCCTGCGATGACAGAGAAGCCCCTGACCAAGCCGGAGGTCACAGAGGTCTGTAGCCCTTGAGGGCCCAAGGGTCTCTGTGGTCACAAGTACCTGCAGGGCTGGACAGGGCCTCCCCAAGCCCACGCCTGGAGTACCTGGCGTCCCTGGAGGTGCCTCTGGCTGGACAACCCAGGCCAGACTCCTGCCAGGTCCCACAGGGACAGTCATGTCCTGGGCCCTGATGGGCCTCCCTGGACACTCTTCCTCCCGGGGGGTCAACAACAGCTACCCCAGGCCCAGTGACCACCTGGCTCCGATAGCAAGGGCCATGGGCCACGGTGGCTCAAGGAAACAGGAGGCTGAGCTCCAAAGACCCAGCTCCAGTGTCATAAAAGTCACTGTTTAAGCAGGCGGCTCTACAGAAGCAGAGGTGCTGCAGCGATGGCTCAGTGGTTACAGCGCTTGCCTGGCAAGCGCAAGGACACGAGTTCGAACCCCAGAATCACACACACAACTAAGTGTAGCAGAAACAAAGGCCACATGGAAAACTAGATAAAATTGATTCTTTCTCTCTCTCTAAAAAAGAGAAAGAAAAAGAGAGAGCGAGAGGGAGAAAAGCAGAGGTTACCACAAGGACCAGTGGCCAGGACTGTGCCCTTGAGTCCCTGCCCTGGCTTCTTCCAACTCCACCTCCTGAGATTCTGTGAGCGCTCGGGGAGGTGACGCCCAGAATGTGAGCATGGGCTGACTCCCATCATCGCTCTTTTTAATAAAGGACAACAAGCTGGCAGACCGTGAGCCCAGCCCAGCTGTGCCATCTCCTGAGAGAAGTGGGACCAGCCCCACACCCTCTGAGCCCGGCTTCCCTGGAGGAAGGCAGCTGGCCCCCCAGTTCTGTCCTTAACCACAGCGGCTACGGTCCCCGGCAGGCCTGAGGTGTCCAAGTCTTAGTTCTTAGGTAACCAATAACTAGGTCCCCCCTGGAGGTGAAACAGCAGTCCCGGGGTTTTCTGCCGCACCCTGCACTGGCTAGAGATGGGCACAGGGACACATGCCTGTAATCCCAGCCACTTGGGAGGCTGAGGCAGGAGGATCACAACTTGGAGGCCAGTCTCGGCTACTTAGTGAGACCTTGTCTTAAAACAAAAAGAAAAAAGGGGCTGAGGATGTGGCTAAGTGGTTAAGCACCCTTGGGTTCCATCCCTGGTATATAAAGAAAAGGGGGCTGCCCAATCCTGCAAGGCTCAACCACTGCTAGCGACCTGGGGTTCGGTATACTTAAGGACCTGTCCACCATCTCCAGCACCCAGAAAGGCTCCAAGGAGACCTGGCAGTGGGCACAAGTCTGAGAAAGGACTCTGGAAGCTGAAAAGGCTCCGCGCCTGCAGAAGGAGGTGTTGGCTGGCTTCTCCCAGCCCCCCAACACCTCACTGAGCTACATCATGACCCCATCGTGCAGGGGAGGAAAAGGCTGCTTAGAGGTCAGTGCAGAGCTGAGCTGGGGGTCTGGCTGGGGCTTTGTGACCCCTCTACCCGCTTGCCACTGTCTGGAGGGGCTGAGGGGTCTGTTCCACCTGAACCCCCGCCCACTGGAACCAGACTCAACGCTTATTGGTCTCTCAGGGCTCAGGACCAGCCTGTTCAGTGATTGCCAGAAGTCTACGCTGCCCATCCTGGTAGCTGCTAATCACATGTGACGGGGGAGTCCTTGAGATGTGACCAGTGCCCCTGAGGGACTGGATTGATTTCAGCAAGTTTGAACAGGAGGAGCCACCTGTATGTGGGCCTCCCCATCCTGCCGATAGGGGTCAGGTTTTCCCAAGCTCCTCTATGAACTACAGGCTACTCCAGCATCAGCCAAGATTTCTGAGGGATCTTAATGAGTTGACTCTGAAATTACCATGGAAGAACAACTACTTCTGAGGAGTTAAACAGGAAGTGGGTGTGGTGCTGCATGCCTGTAATTCCAGCAACTCCGGAGGCTGAGGCAGGAGGATCACAAGTTAGAGGCCAGCCTCAGCAACTTAGCAAGACCCTGTTTTAGAATTTAAAAAATTTACCTGGGCATGAAGGTACATGCCTGCAATCCCAGCAGCTCAGGAGGCTGAGGCAGGAGGGTCCCAAGTCCAAAGCCAGCCTCGGCAACTTAGCAAGGCCCTAAGCCACTTAGTGAGACCCTGTCTCAAAAATAATATAAAAAGGGCTGGGCATGTGGCTCAGTGATTAAGCACCCCTGGGTTTAATCCCTGCTACCAAAATAAATGAATAAAATAAAAATGTAAAGAAAGGAAAGGGAATGTTCTTTGGACACTTCCCAAGGATTCATTTTGTGGAACATGAATTACATCTCAAAGAAAAAAAACTCTACAAGAAAGAAAAAAAGAAACGCAACAGGGAAAATGCTTGTAACTGGAGAAGATGGATCCGCCAGAACCCAGAGTCACGATGCCAGCAGGAAAAGGGGTGAAGAAGCCACACAGGCGCCTCACGGAAAACCCACATCGCTCAGCCACGCTCTGCAGGTGTTCCGGGGCGAGAGGCTCCGTGCCCACTGCAGGGAGGGAAGCCAGCCCGAGCGTGCACGGCACGCGGGGGAAGCGGGGCCGAGGGTGGAACTGGGCGCAGCCCCAGGAAACATCGAGTTGGCAGTTTCTACACCAACCCCGAAGGCGCCTGCCCGAGACCCACGGACTCCACGTCTGACTTTGCAGAGAACCCCTGGGACCGGGTGGGACCGTGTGGGGCCACGGGGACGGTGGCATGTGCATGCACGGGGAGGAATCCAACAGCAATACGCGCCATGATGCGACCGTAGGGCCAAGGCCCCAGCCTCAGGGCCCTGTGATCTCAGCCAGGATCAAGAACAGCAGCTGGATGCCTGCACTCTCGCAGCCTCCACCCCAGCTCCTCACACCCACAACCCGGGGAGGCGAATACCACAAGCACGAGCCCCCATGCAGCGGGGCTACGTGCAAGGACGCCTCCACGGGAAGGCAGCTGGCCCCCAGCTCTGTCCTTGACCACGGAGTCCCTCGGAGGCCTGAGGCGTCCAAGTCTTAGTTCTGAGCTGACCACCTGCTCGGTGCCCCTGGTGGACCCCATTCCCACACCCTCCGCCGCCAAGCCATTCCGACATCCCCGGGCAGCGCTACCCTCTGGGCTGGGGAAGGAGTGGGGACCAGGGAAGTGCAGCCCCATTCTGCTGCACAGTCCCCGTGTGGCCCTTGTGACAAGTTCCCAGGGTGTGTTGGTAGTGGTTGGGCAAGCTGGTCACGTCTTCTCCCCCTGGGGGAGTCCACGTCAGAATGGCATCTGATGACCCCAAATCCCAGAGGTCCGGGGGAGGGTGGAAATTATGTGAAGCCTCAGATTTAACAAGAGCTTCCTGCGGCCCCTTGGAGGGAGGACACCGCCCTCCTCCCCTTCCTCTTCCTATTTTTGGTCCTGCTAAGAATAGTTTGCTTTAAATACCTGCCTTCCCCTGGGCCTGTTCTAGGGCTGCCCAACAGCCTGGGAGCCTCTGGGGAAGCAGTCGCTCCATGGACCCAATCCCACAGCTCCCTGCGCCCGTGTCCTTCCTTCCCTGGAGTCAGCCTGTGTCTGCTCGGGAAGCCCTCGGATGCGTGCCTTGGGTGCAGTCTGAGCCTGTCCCCAGAGTCCCCTCAGACGCACACCTGCATTTGTGCTCTGTACTGGGCACGGCATGGTCCGATACACCTCGCTGGCTATGAGGGCCACTGGCAGTGGTGGATGTGAGGGACGCCAGTTCCACACCTGCCTGTTTGGCCTGGGTGCGTGCAGACAGGGTGCAGGGCTCTCAACCTGGGTGCTGGGCCCTCAACCTGGGTGCGTTCAGACAGGGTGCATGGCCCTCAACCTGGGTGCATTCAGACAGGGTGCGTGGCCCTCAACCTGGGTGCGTTCAGACAGGGTGCGTGGCCCTCAACCTGGGTGCGTTCAGACAGGGTGCGTGGCCCTCAACCTGGGTGCGTTCAGACAGGGTGCGTGGCCCTCAACCTGGGTGCGTGGCCCTCAACCTGGGTGCGTGCAGAGGCTGCGCGGCAGGGAGGGGACGGCCGGGGCACTCACTTGTTGAAGAGGTTCAGGCCGATGCGGTAATGCCGCTTGCGGATGACGTCGTTGCTGAAGGCGGGGGAGTCCCAGCTGTTGCGGGTCTCCTTGTGATAGGTCTGCTTGCTGAGCGTCTGCTCCCGCAGGCTGTCGCGGGAGGAGGACTCGGAGCTGCAGTTGATGGTGTCGTTGGAGTTGGATGTGCTGTTGATGCTGTCGTTGTCGCCGTCCGAGTAGTCGGACTCGGACTTGCTCTGCCGATTGGCCGAGCCATTGATGGCCAGGTGGCTCTCCAGGGGCCTGGGGGGCCGGGACCGCAGCTCGGGCTCCTCGCGGGGGAGGCCCTTGGGGGGACCGCCGTGGGGACCGTGCTTGGGGCTGCCCTGCTGCCCGCCGAGGCTGCGCTCATAGGCGCTCTGCCTCTTGAGCGAGCTGCGGTCCGAGCGGTCGCTGAGGTCCACCGAGCTGTCGCTGGGGGGCTCGATGGTGAGCAGGGGCAGGTGCGCCACCCGCAGCGGCGGCTCTGGCCGCTCTAGTGACGGCGAGCTGCGGCAGCTGGTGTCCGTGCCGGCCTTGTCGTCCTTGTGGGCCAGCGCCCAGTAGTCCTGGGCCGCACCCCCCGCCCGGAGCCGCAAGTCCGACTCGGTGCTGGAAGGCCGGTCCCCTGCCTGCGACAGGGGCAGAGGCGGCGACAGCTCCTCCTCGTCGATGTACAGGGTGACATCGCTGTAGGAGGCCGTCATCTCGTCCAGTTTGCGGTGGTCCATGCTGTGCAGGGTGGGCTTGGGCTCCGTGTCCCGGGCCCGGGCCACATCGGGAGCCGGCGCCTCCTCCGCATGCAAGCTGCGGCAGTTGAGGGCGTCATCTATGGACTCAGCCAGCGACTTCACCTGCCGGGAAAAGGCGTCCTCCAGCTCTGTGATGGCGTCCGCGAAGTCGCTGGAGGGGACCGGGGACTTGAGGGTGGACGGCTCCCCGAGGTCGCTGCACTCAGCTGGCACCAGGGCCCCCAGCTGGGAGCCGTCGTTGGTCACGGAGACCTGCTTGCCCTCGAAGTAGGAGCTGTGCACCTTCTCGGGCCCCTCGAAGGAGAACTGCATCCTCATGTTGGACAGCACGATCCGGCGCGACATGCGGTTCTCTGACATGGAGCTGCGGAGCCGCTCAAAGTTCTTGTTCATCTGGTACTGGCGGAAGGCCGTCTGGATGGTGCGGGCCGCATGGCGGGTCACCAGGCGCCCCCCATACTTGCGTTCTAGCATCTCCACCTGTGGGTGAAGGACAGGAAAAGGACAGCCCTGTGTACTGGCAGGCTCCATGCCCGCCCACGCCTAAGCCTGCGGGGACACGGCCCACAAGGGCCTCAGCCTGGACCAGAGTGACTGCTGAGGTCAAATCAGACGGAGGGCAGGGCAGGTGGTGCACACCTGTAACCCCAGTAACTGAGGAGGCTGAGGCAGGAGGATCGCAAGTTGGAGGCCAGCCTCAGCAGCTTAGGAAGGCCCTGTCTCAAAATAAAAAATAAAAGGGGCTGGGAATGAGAGTCAAGGGTCAAAGGTCTTCACTCATCTGTGGAGACTGGAGCTTCCCAAGGGTCTTTGGTCACAGATACCCTTGGCCTTGGCACATCTTACAGTGCACAACTTAATAAAAACGCCTCTAGAGCTGCCGGGAGGGGTGAAGCCAGCCTCTTGGGGAATGGGGAACCTGAGGCATATGCAAGTTAGGACACCCTCCAGACACCCGGCAAGGCCCTGGGTCCCGAGGACGGGAAACTGGTTCAGGCCAAGGCTGGTTTTAACCTTGGCTCTGCCCCTCGTTAGCGACACACCTCAGTTTCCCCATCTGAGGCAGAAGCTGAAGCTCCCTCCTAGGCCTCTGGTAGGCCCATGGCTGCGTCCCTGGAGGTGCTCATGCTTGGTGAGGCCTTCAAGCAGCCTCACTGTACAGATGGGCAAACTGAGGCCCAGAGAAGAGGCCCACAGGCTTTGGAGATGGCTCCTGCTCTCAGGCACCAGAGCCCTCATGCAATTCAGCCTAGCATCTCCCTGGTGTGACATGTGAGCCTTCCACACCCCTGTGACCAAGGACAACCTGGAAGGCCACTCCTGTGCTGTGCTCCTGAGTGAGAAGGAAACAGCCCTGCGGCCAGAGCCGGGTCCGCAGGTGTCAAAGGAAAGCCAAGACGGGCAGCTGGCGTCTCGGGTGCTGGGGAGCAGCAGGGCACCCAGTGTGAAGCTAGCAGAGGGCTCGGGCCCCAAGAGCAAGGCCCAACACCCCCGCAGACGTCCCACCTGCCAGGTGCAGGCTGGGCATCACCCCAATCCCGGGGGCTAAGGAGACAGGAGTTCCTTGTCTCGAGCAGCAGCGAGCACTAAGAACAGGGGCACTCGGGGAACAAAGCAGCTAAGCGGACACCAAGCGAACCCGGGGCTGGGGGCTGGGGCCGTGGGGTGGCTGCGGGGTGTTTCTGGAGCTGCCTGGCCGTGGGTGGAGCCTCGTCCTTCGCCTTCCCAGGCACATGACCCGGGTGACCTGCTCAGCGTCCCAGAGCCTGGGTCAGACGGTGCAGGTTCCACAAAGTCAGGCCTTCTCCAAAACACCGTGACAGAGGCCCACGGCGTTCCCCAGACACGGCAGACGTCCTGGGCCCCAGGAGGGGCGCGGGCAGACGGGGCAGAGAAGCCAAGCCCAGCCGGGCCAAGAGCAGGGTGGTTCTGTTTTCCCTCGCTCTGAAATTACTGAGCGCCATCCAAAGACACCACCCCACTTCCACATTCATGAGAAGAGTTTCTATTTTCGGGGTTTTAAGCGGAGCTCAGAAAGCCCTGGGGGCCAAGCACTGGGAAACCCTCTGCTGCCCCTCGAAGGCCTGGGGTCCTGGCTCTTTCTGCCAGCCCTGGACAGGGTTGTCACAAACACCAGGGCCACCAGACTCTAGTGTCATCTCTCCTGCTGGCCCATGGACCCGGAAGTCACCCGGTTCTCCTGAGTTCTCCTCTCAAGTGTGTGTGTGTCAGGCAGGACTTCCAGGGGGGCTCAGCAGTGGAGCGCTTGCCTGGCATGTGCGAGGACCCGGGTTCAAACCCCAGCACCACACACACAAATAAGTGTCAGGGGGAAAAACCCAGAAGAAAAAAAAAATAAAATTGATTGTCTCTTCCATTCTCTCTCTCCCGTCACAGGACTTCCAGAAGGCGAGACTGGACCCTGCGCTCAGTCAGCAAAGCATAGCCTCTCTCAGGCCCTCTCTGCGGGGACCCCACTGACCCACGCCCATGCTCACCATGGTCACTCTGCTTTCTGGGCAAGAACTAAGACTAGGCCTGGTCCGAGAGCTCACTGGCACCCAGGGGGCATGGAAGGCTCCACGGCTACCGTTGCCGCCTCCTCTCTCGCCTCTCTACCACTGTTCCCTTTCTGTTCCTCACATACACCAAAGCTCATTCTTGCCTACACCTCTGCGCCTGCGGTCACCTCTTTTGGGAATACCCAGTTCTCATGCTGGCCACCAAGCTAATTCGATATCGCCACCACCCAGAGCCACTCTTTCCTTTCTTTTTTGGGTACTGTGGTTTGAACCCAGAGCATTCTACCACTGAGCCACATCGCCAGCCCCTTCTACGTTTTATTTTGAGACAGGTTTAAGGTGCTGAGGCTGGCCTCCATCTTGCAATCCTCCTGCCTCAGCCTCCCAAGTTGCTGGGATTATCTGTGAGCGCCACCATGCCCAGCAAGTTGCTCTATCTTTTCCCAAATTTTATGATCCCTTTTCAGAACTGAAATGCTCCTGCTTCTGTGGTGCTGGGGAGGAAACCCAGAGCCGCATACTTTTTGGGCTAGCACCTCACTACTGAGTTTCATCCCCAGCTAAGCTGCTCTCGACTGTGCACCTGCTCGTGGTCTCTCCCTGCACCAGGGCCAGCGTGGGCAGCAGCCCCATCCTGTGCACTGCTGACCCCACACACAGCACGGTGTCCAGCTCACATGAGTGAGCAGCTGCAGCCAGACTGCGCTGGGAGGCAGCGTGTAATTGTCCCTGCGATCCCTTGAAGCCTTAGCCGGCCTCATTCCTGTTTTACGACCCTGCCACAGATGTCTTTTACTGTAAGCTTTTTGTGAGACAGTTTGGAGCTGACAGATGCAACAGCGATGCTTCCCCCGCTGCTGGCCTGGCCCCGGGGCTGAGGGCCACAGTGTGGAGGCCACATGCTGCCAGGATCTGGTCACTTGCTGGCTCCCTCTTCAGTCCCAATTCACAGTGAGCTGAAGGGGCAGGGCCAGGACAGAGCTGGGGAGGGGGCTCTGGGCCAGAGGAGAAGACCCATCCTCTGTAGGAAGAGTCGGGGCCTACAGGGCCTAGACCCCTGCTCCTTTAAGGACAAACAGGAAGATGAAGAAGCAGGGGCCAGGCACGGCGACTCCTGCAGCAGGTGTCTGGGGCTGGTGACAGGGGTTCTAGAGTCGGGGTGGAGCTGAGGATCCTGCCCCTGCCTGTCTGCAAGCTGCCAAGTCTCTGAAGCCTGGGGCTGCTGACTCCTTCTGCTTCCACTGCGCTTAGGATTCTTACTGAAGGACACCATGAGGGCACCACTAGGGCTCTCTGCCACCCTCTCCCCTCCTCCACCTCGAGAGGCTGGCTCTGGGTCCTTCCTGAGCCTGGCAGGCCACACATTCACCTGGTTCTGGATACAGAGCCCACTCAGGTGAATTTGGGCCCCAGCCTGCTGGGGGACGGGGAGTGCAGCCTTCAAGTGCGGCAAAGTCCCTTGAGAGAGGCCCAGGGGTCATAAAACAGAGGGGCAATGAGCAGCCTCAGCCCTGGGCCAGGAGGGGCTAATTCAGGTGCCCACGACCTCCCTCCCTCTGTGCTGGGTGCTTGTCCCTTAGTCCTGAGCCTTCAGAACCTCCACGGTCAGGGGCGGCCACAGGATCTGTGTGCCCTGGTGGTGGGAGATGACGCTCAGACCCCAGCCGTGAGGGACACAGAAACCGCACAAGTGTCATTTAAAGGGGACTCTGTGTAAGTGCCCAGGAGGGCTGGCAGTCAACCGAGCGCCTTCACTCTAAAGGGCTCCCAGGAGGAGCAGAGGTGGGGCTGGCCCAGATCCATGCCCTGGCACTGACGGTGTCTGCCTACCTGCTTGTCCTGCAGGTCCGAGGAGAGCTCATAGCTCTCAGAGAGTGACCGGGAGCGTTTGATGGCCTCCTCCTCAGCCTGCTTGCGCAGGACGGAGGTCGAGTGTTGCAGCCTGGGCCTCCGTGCGCGCTGCTGCGGCCCCGCGTACAGCCCATAGGCTCCCACCGACGTGTGCTCGTACTGGTCGGGGCTGAGGCTGGAGCCCGGCACTAAGGGGCCCTGGTGGTAGGCCGACGGGCTGTCCAGGGATGTGCCAGTCTCACTGCTGGGGACCTCGCCCTCCACGCTGCCGAGAGAGAGGGGAGAAGCTGCTGTGAGCAAGAAGCCAGGGCCTGGGGAGCCCCACACCTGCCCTCCCTCCTCCTCCCTCGCCCCATGATGGAGCCCCCAACACAGCCAGAGGGACCGAGCCTACCCTCTGCTCTGACCAGCACCTGCCTAAGCACCCTACCTCACTCACAAAGTTTGTTTTCTCAGTAAAACCTGCCTCTCGAACGTGCCATGGACTTCAACGAAAGGTTTTGCTTACTGTCAGGCTTCCCACGCAAGAATTTCAGCCCTCTGAGGGCAGGAGCTTTGGCCCACTGGGTTGCTGATAACCCCCAACACCTGGGTCTGAGTCTGACACATTGTAGGTGCTCAGCAAATACAGACTGAATGGGTCCTGTTGTTTTTGTTTTTTTGGTTTTTTTTTTAGACAGGGTCTCCCAGTGCTGCTGAGGCTGGCCTCGAACTTGTGATCCTCCCACCTCAGCCTCCCAAATAGCTGGGATTACCGGCGTGCGCCACCATGCCCAGCTTGAGAGAAGGTTTTTATAAAGGTAATTAAGTTAAAATAAGGTCATCAGAGTGGACTCTAATACGATGTGACTGATGTGACTGCCATCCAAAGGAGGGGGGATAAGGACACAGATGTGCAAGGTAGCAGGACTATGAGAAGACACAGGTCGTTAGCAAGCCAGGGGGAGCAGCCTGGGAACCCAAAGGAGCCCACACTTTGTTCTCTCCTCCAGGACCCTGAGATAATAAAGTCTGCCATTCGTGCCCCCAGCCGTGGCACTGCTCTAAGTCTTAATGCCAGTGAAAGTGAGAAAACTGCCCAGGAGCGTGAGCGGAGGTCACGTGGGCGCTAAGCAGGTGGGACACCGAGCCCAGTGTGTCCTCCACCTCACTGCTCTGGGTCCCCACGACATCAGCAGACACTGAAGAGCAGCAGGGCCACCTGGTCGGGAAGAGAGGGCCTGGCAGGTGACTCATCCCCACTCGGGAACTTGGAAGACTTCATTCTGTGCCGACGCTGGCTTCCGCTGCGGACTGCTTTCCAGTGCGCGCGGGACAAGGCAAGAAGGCAGAGGGTGACACAAGTGACCAAAGGACGTTCTCGTCCCTCTGCTGCCCTAGAGCTGGGAGGGACTTGACCCTCTGATCCCTGGGACGGGGTGGAGGTCTCCGGAATGGCCCCTCCCAGGCTGCAGGCCTTCTGCAGAGTCCCACCCAGGGGACGCCTGGCATTCAACAGCTGGCGACAACGGCTGGGCCCGCGCCCTGTTCTATTCCTGCTGCTCCTCAGGGCCTCCGCGGGGGGGAGGGGGCTTGAGAGAAACCAGGGTGGGGCCCAGGGACGGAAGCCCGGGAGCAGAGGGCCGCAGCCAGCAGAGCCGGGCACCGAAAGGGAGCCCGCCCTTGGACCCCAAGTCCACCCCAAGCCAAGGACGGCTGCAAATCTCAGCTTGTAGTAGCAGAGGGACGAGTGGCTCTGGCCTCCAGGGACACTCCGTCACATCCCCAGGGGCGAAGGTGTCACTTGGCCCCAAGGAAGGTGTCCTAGTTGACCTTCCTTGGGGCCAGGAGGCGGGGCACACGGGCTCTGCCAGTCTGGCTGTGAACTGGGGTGGTCGGCTCTCATTTCCAGGCCTCAATTCCCCTCTCCTGGTCTTCAGGGAGCCCGAGGACACTAACCTCCAAGACCCTCCCAGCTTCAGAAGAGCCACCGTCACCTCTTCCCTGCACCCGACTAGCTCCCTTGGGGCCACGTGCCGCGTGGGACAGAGGGGACCAGCGGATCGCGAAGTTCCCCATTCTCTTGCTGAACTTTGATCAGGGCCTTGCAATCGGTACTGGGTGCCTCGGTCAACCGTGCGCAGGAGTGAGCGAATCCCCG
>PVKS010012233.1:0-54385 GCA_004027875.1 Aplodontia rufa | reverse complement strand
AGTGCCCTATTCATGAAATACATTAGTTGAGAATTCTCAAAAGGCAGACAAGCCAGTTCTCCCTACCCACCCCCAGTCTATCCCTCATTCTCCCTACCTCTCTTCCTCTGCTTGCTCTACCCAGGCCCACTCCAATGCTTTGGGGGAACTAAGTAGATCTCCACTTAGACCAACCAGTCCTGGTCAGAGAGGACAAATCAGAGGCAAATGCTGGAGCAGCTAAGCCAGAGAAGAGTAAATAAGACAACTTGTTTGTGCCATTAGTTTTCTTTCTGTGAAACCAAAAGGCCAAAGTTCTCCCCCTTCCCCATTTACAAAGAAATGCTGATCTACAGTGTTGGCTGGTACCAGACAAGTGTTAACTCTTATTCTATTGCTTTGAGACACATGTGGCTGTGGCTCGGACCCCACAAATCATCCAGTAAGTTATTTTTATTAGTAGCCTCTTCTTAATTAAGGAATGTACCATGCACCATCAGTCAGCTTCTGTGCATCTGAGTCATCCCTAGTCCCACCACTACAAATGGAGGTAGTTCTTGTGGTTTGAGAAAAATAACTGATCTGGGACATACTAGCTCCAAAAGTCAAGGAGGTGACATCTGACAGTTGGAACACTGCTGTGGTTATTCCTTTAACCATGAGACTTACTGAATGCAGAGACAAGTGATAGGTGGTGCCTTGAATACTTTTCCAAGAGAGCCTTTCAAGATAGAAACTTTGCTTCCTTGGACCAGACACCCATCATTCAGAGGGCACCATATCAGAATAATATTATGTATCAAATTGTATGCAGTATAGTGAACTATAGTTTTTCATTATTTAGAAAATATATATTATGAAATATATGGAATACCAGCAGACAAAGTTCCATGGACAACAAGATTGTGTGTGTGTGTGTGTGTGTGTGTGCGCGTAGATACTTTTGCCTCTATTAGGGCTTAGAAAGAACAACCCTAAAATGTTATTCTTTCACATTCTGAGTACATTAAAGAAGCAGTCATAAAACCAAAGTCTCTGACCATCTCCCACCACTCTGTTTCTTGGCTATCTTTCCCTCTCAAAGCTCAAGAAAGGGATTTTTTTCTAATTTCCTTATATGACTAGAGGTGTTCTTCCAGTAGGAATGTAGTTGTCATGGTATCCCTCCCTGGTATCTCATTAAACAGAAGAGAATAGTTCACAGGGAAAGGAGATCAAGGGTCTGATAGTTTTACCCTACCCATACAGACTGCCACAAGTAGACATCTACTTCTGAGAAATGCTATCTGAAAAGATTTTTTTACATAGTAAGACAGTCTTTGTCATGTGTTTCCTTCTGTTAGCCTTCCGTAGCCTATTGCCACTTCTCCACAGAATCTTAAGCCCCTATTCCTCTCTTTACCTCAGAATGCTATTGACACTTCAACCATCTGCCCCTTCCTTGAGTCTCATATTTTGGGAGGGCATGCATGTAAATAAACTGTATCCTTTTCATACATTAGTGTGTGTTATTTAAGCAGACTCAATGATCATATACCCCTTTATCTTCCTTATTCAAAGAAAATCTCAAGTGATAACTGCCACTTAATAGCATCTTTATTTTAAGAGGACAGTGAGAGAAAGACAGAAAGAATCAATTTTTGTTGAGTTTTTCACATGGCTTTCATTGCTCTGACACTTCGTTGTGTACATGGGTGCTGGGGTTTGAACCCATGTACTTGCGCATGCTGGGCAAGCGCCGTAACCGCCAAGCCACCACTCCAGCCCCTTAATGGCATCTTTTGATTGAGTGGGTTTCCAAATTTTTCAAAAGGCAATCTATTCCCATTATTCACAGTTTCTATACTCACTAAAAATTAGTTGTGATCCCAAAGTCCATAGTCCTGGCACTTTCGCCTCATTCACAGACATGTGCAGAGTTGCGAAAAATTTGAGTTGCTCCGTGTATACCTTCTAGCTGAAGTTGAGCAAAGTGAAAAGCTCCATCTTCTCCAGTCTTATGCAGAGCTGACCAGATATCAGAAATGGTAGAGTGTAGTGTAAGAAACAACCACTCTGTGTTTGATTGAATCTGGTTTAGCATTATTGAAATATAAATTATAAAAACTGACAGTTGCTGACAAAGATGTAGAGCAACAAGAACTCTCGTTCACTGTTGGTAGAGATGCAAATGATATAGCCACTTTGGCAGACAGTTTGACATTTTCTTACAGTTAAGTATGCACTTAACATATAGCCCAACAATCCCACTCCTAGGTATTCACCCAAAAGAACTGAAAACAAATATCTCCACAAAAGTCTACCCATTCATAACTACTAAAAATTAGAAGCAACCAAGATATCTTCCAAGAGTTGAATGTATGGCATATCCATACGTTCAAGGTATGTCCACGGTATATACTTTTAAAGGGATGAACTAATTGGTTCATAAATAACATGGAAAAAAGTTAAATGTGTTTTGCTAAGTGAAAGGTGAAGCAATTAATTTCATTTGCATGATATCATGAAAAGGGGAAAATTACATAGATGGAAAATATATCTGTGCTTGTTAAGAGCTTGCAATTCTGACACTAATTTGCATGTAGACCAGGTGACAGATATGTTAAAAAATTGTAGACAGTGAGAGCCAACCTTCTCACATTAAAGAAACAGGTTACAAATGAGTAGGTCAGTTGGAGGAAGATTGTGATAATTCTTTTGGTGGTGGCTTAAATTTGAAAATATCAGTATGATTTGTTTTAACATATATACAAATAGATAAGTACATAAGCAAATACATCTGTATGTTTATATATAGGTTAGCGTACACTTATTGTAGTCCCATCACCTGAGGTAGGCTGGAAACACTGATACCTCAGTACCAGTGAGCTTGCCCAGGGTCAGATCTTGGTTTCTAAATAGCATTCTCAAATAAAAGGACTCAGAGTTCCTTGGAGAGATAGCTGATTCTAAGCCAGTGACAGAAAAATGCAAGGTAACTCCAGAATATCTTGTAGTGCCAGATGTAATGGAGTAGGAGAAAAAGTCAACAGTATTTCAGATGACATGACTTTACCACCACTTCATGGGAAGCGTATATTCACCCTCTCCTTTTAAGTGTTTTCCATTGGTCTAGATTTTCTCCCCTTGAATGAGAATTCAGTACAGACAGGACTTAGGACTTCTCTAGTCATGTATTGATACTGAAAATTCCTATAATCCCTTTCAGCTCACAAAACACACTCTCATCTCAATGAAGTATTTTATTGCACGTAATAATTAAAACTTAGAATTGAGGTCTCTCCGCTTCCCTATACTGGGTCTTCTCTAGTTTTCTTCTTCCTTTCGTCTCCAAGCTCTTCTCCCTCTCTTTCTCCTGTATCTTGCTAGTTGAAATATCTGATCCCTCTGTTCTTAAAGAGAAAGAAAGAGAACAGGAATGTTCTCACCTGAGTGGAACTGTTAGGTGATGTAGCTTAGGGCTCTTGGACTGGGAAGATGCTTCTGGTGGCTCATTCTCTCTTGGGATTTTCCACAGATTTTCCTTTCAGTGACTTTATATCATAGATAAATACTTGCTGTGCCCTTGAATTCACCCTTATTTTAGCCAAGTTTCAGTGGCTCTTCTCTAGCCATCTGAAGAGCCACCTTTAAGGTTGTTTCTCTTGTGGTCTTCTTGTCATGTCAGGTGTTTTTCTAGTGTAAGATCTAATAAGATCCCCTTCCTGTTGTAAGTGATCCACACCTGATTCACAGTAAGTACTTACACATTGTTTGCACTGAAAATTTCTGACTTCCAAACCACAGACCTCTACCTTGCTACCATGGGCCTTCTCAGTCTGCCTGTCCCTCAGCTTTTTAGGAATGACTCACATATTCTGCTGTGAACCAACACTGTTCAGGTTATAGAGTAATTTCTCAAGTTGTCTTTTAAAGTCCTTCTTTCTTGGCGTGAAGTGAAAGAGGAATCCTCCATTCTTTCTTCATGATGGATTGGTGTGCGCAGTACACTGACTCTCTTCCTTGGAGTCTTCCCCCAAATCCTCCTGTGGTCTACTACACACAGCTCTTTTATACATTTGATATGAGTGAGAGATTTAGGAATTTTGAAACTATTTCTTAGTCACTTAGCAAAAAAAGTTTCCATTTTGGTCTAAAATCTTAGCCACAATTCCCATTTAATTCTCCCATTAACATAGAAATGCTTTTTGAATTTTATTTTTATTTATTCATTCATTCATTCATTTATTTTTGGCTTGTTACCTTTGAACTACCCTCCATATTGTTTATTCATAGAATAATCAGTGTGCTTATCTCCTAGAGTATAAGATACTTTCAATTATAAGGTTTTGTTTTTGATATTGCAGGCAGGAATTTTCACAGCAGAGTAAGCCAAGAGAACATCACTTGAAAGAATAGCAAAAATGTGATAGAAAATCTTCAAAGAATGACATGAGCATGGCCAGGGTTAAATTTTGGCTTTTGTATGTTTGGCACATGCAGCAATAATACCATGACTACTTACTCCAATCTTCTTCTTTGCTGAGTGGTGCTAAGCCCTCTTCAAGGGATAATGCTAAGAGGCCTGTTGGGAAAACTATTCAGAGGAGTCCAACACACAGTTCACTTGAGAGGAAAATCAAATTTCCCTTCAGTCCTCGAGCAGTGAAAAGGTGGCACATTAACCCCCTACATCCTTTCAATAAAGTGGGAAGTAAATCTAAGTAATGCTGTACAATGAATGTGAGGCCACATCGTCAAAAATACATAGGTCAACATTTTCCCGTGACATTTTTTCACAGTCATTTTATCCTCTACGTACTTTATTATTATGAAGGCTATTAAAGGGTCTCATGCACTATGTGGAAAGTATGAGAAATGGCAGCCAGACATTGAGTTTATTTTTTATAATATAAAGAAAGATTTTGATGTGCTATTGTATTATATGTATATCATTATATACATTCATTAGAACAATATGAAGGAAGCTTCGTACCAGAAGGGCATGTCTCTGATCATTTCCCCCATTTATCCTCAGAGAGATTTCCTCCCTAAGGGACAGTATTAAGAAGTTTTGTGACTTTTGGAAGAGAATATATAGATGGTATGATGTAGCCTTAAGCTTCCTCCACTTGCCACTCTGTGAATTGAGTTGGATTATGTCATTTCCTCTGATGCCCTATAATGCAGCCTTAAGAATAATGACCCTGTATTGTGGCTGTGCTGAAAATGGCTTTTCCAGTGCCAGAAAAAGATGATTCATACTTGGCTTAGGAGCCATTTCTGGAAACTGCCAGAACAAAGGACAGAGGTGATTCACTAATGAGCTCCACCATCATCCAATCTAATTTGGAAATGATGATATATCACTAAATGTAAACATTTTAGTTTATATACATTATGTGTATATATACATTTATATATATATTTATATATATATGTATTTATACACACACACATACACCTCTATGTATGTTGCATATGTTTTGCATTTTGGTATTTCTAATACATATATTTATATATACATATGCAGTGTTGTGTATTTATTTTAAGGACAGAGAGGCAACAATTTGAATGCTGAAGTTATTCCTTAATCATAATTCTGCAGTCCGAAACAGATCAATATGCTCCTATAGCATCACGAATTGGAAAATCGGAGCTTGGTTAAAGTTGTAACTCTGCCATCATCCATGCATCCTCTTGTTGCAGAAATTAATAAAACCATGCTAAGGAAGGACATGCGTGGCAGTCCTATCTACCTTCACAGCCTGCCATCAAAGTTCGAGAAGCATGTGTCCTCCTGAGTCACCAATGCAGGGACTTAAGCACTTCCTGGGAAAGCTGGATCCCTGGCTGCCTCCTTGGGAACTTGCCTCTGCACTCCCAATGCCCTCTCAGCACTGTCTTACACCCCTAGTCTGACCACCCAGTTATCAGAGTCCTCGTTGGATATGCGTCAAACTGCACATTTATTTTTCTTCATCTTTTCTCAAAAATCAATTCTGTGAGTCCCTTAATCATATTTATTGATCCCCTTGAATTTTCTCTAATATGATGGCCCCTATCTGCTCCTAAAGTACAGGCGTTTTCTGCTTCACTCATCTTTACTTTCACTACCCGGCTTCAGCTGGATTCCACATAGGATCTAGTGTGGAGCATGCCAGCTGATTTTTGTCTCCTTAAATATCCACTTCTCATGATTTTATGAGACTCAAAAATATATTCTAAAAGAACCCAGTATCTTTTTTTTTTACCCAGTTTCAGGGTCCCCTGTGTTTTGTTTTATTTTGTTTTGTTTTCTATCAGGTTTGATGAGAATGCAGCTAAGTGTCTGTTATATTTTTCAGGTCATGTCTCTGTATTTCTTTCTAAGGCCACATGTCTAATTTTTCATCTGTAACTGTACTTCCCATCTCCTTACTAAACTGCACTGCACATTAGCTGAAAAATTATAAGACTATATTAGAAGAGAAGTAAAATGCGATTTTTTTCCAGTTAAAAATCTCTTACTTTGCAAAGGTGGCAAGTACATATAAAAACATATCTGATAAGCAACAAAGGATATTTGGGCAGTAACACAAGAGATCCAGGTACATTATTAAGCTTGGAGAAAGAAGAACTTAACTTATACGGTGAGGAGGAGGGTGGATGATGATAATAACTACTATCCTTTTGTAAGTGCCAGTTGCCATTCTAACTTTTGGTTCTTTTAACATATTTTATTTAAACTTAAAACATCTGTGAGACACACAAAATGATTTTGGCAATAAATGCAGAAAGTAAGACAGTGAAACATTTTTAAAAAAACCCTCAAGGTTAATCTAGTTAGTAAATTGGCAGAATACAATATTTAAACTCACATAGACTCCTTAAGAATCTGCAAACCTAAACAATTCTTAGTGTCAGAAATAATCCCACGTTTGGAAAATGTAGGTAAATTCAGCCTGAAACTTTATTTGTGAATCAATGAGTTGCCAAGAGTATTCTGTCAGTTTAGGATTGTTCAGGAAATGAAACAATGAAGGATGAAAATGCTAGCTAATTGTATATGACTGAAATAAATGCTTTTCTTTGGTTAACTTATTTGCAAACAAATAAAAAGCAAAACAAAAACAACTCTGTGCTATATTGAAGCCTTTTGAAAAGTTCTTTGTCTGGAGAAAGATTAATTCTATCCAAAGGAATATTTGTAAAATTATCACATACTAAAATCTTTCTTTGGGAACATTGCTTCATGCATGTACATCAAGATTCCTCACTATTTGTGCAAATTCACTCTGGAGGAAGGACAGAAATTTTCCCGGAAAGGAATACTCCAGAAGGAAAGGCAATTGCTCTTCAATTTTTCTTAACCTACAGTATTCCTTTGGCTTTCACTAGACAAGCAAGAATAAGTTTCTGTCCTCTGTAAGAGAGGCCAGCTCATCCAGGCTAAAACCAAATCTGTATTCATCAAATCTCCCTATTTTAGTCACTTATTATGGTAACATGAAAAGTAGTGTTTCAAGGGTGTTCAATTTATGCGCCAAGGGACACAAGAACCAATCTTAAAATATGAATGATTCCTACAGTGAATTATTACTGGCAACCTCTGGTCAGGTCTCTTAGAACGGTTCCAAGGAACTAAAGATGAATTCCCCATTTCTCATTCCAGGAGTTTAGAGGCCTGCAAGAATGAGTTTTTTAATCTATGACTTACTGCCTGTTACTAAGTGATTCTGGCTGTGTCAATAAATTTGTTCACAGCTCTAATTGTGTTAATGAATTGAACATAATTAAACTTACAACATGTCATGAGTTTCTTCTGGCAGAACTCAGTAAATTTTTCAAAAAAGATCTCAGTGGGAAAACAAATAAATATACTGCACTACTGCCATCAACACATAGTCTCTATGGAGAAAAGATTGAAATACGCATTCTGAAATTGACTTCACGAAGAACATTCAATTCTGAACAAAATTTTTTTTCAATTTTCAGTGACTGAGACATGTCCTTTGATTAAATTCCATATGTTGCAAACTCCTTTAGGGTAGAAAGTACATATTATTTTATGTTTATCCCCAAAGGTCAGTAGAGGGACCTATTATATAAAAATGCATAGTGAGTAAATTTGGCCATTTGAACAAATTCAGACTGAATTATTCCACTGGTAGCTTACAAAGGGAGGGAGCCTACCATTCGGTCATCTCCTATGTGCTGGTCAGGAGGCTGAATTCTCACAAGCAAAACTGTATTTGATCCTCACAAAACCTATTGAATGAGAGCCAATGATTTCCATTTGATTTGTGAAGAAGCTAAAACTCAAAGAGGTTAAGTAACTAATCTTAAACTCTAATCTTAAGTAAGTGGGAGGCTTGAGATTTAAATCCATACCGGTCAGACTCCGATACTTTAGTTTTTTTCCATGACTCCATGCTGTTATTAGAAAATACCTGAGGGGATTTTTGCTTTTGGGGTCCTTGTGTGACAAAAGTACACTATGAAAAATTGTCAAGAGTTCTCTGGATACTGAAGATTTTGCTTAACAAACTTGCCTTTACCTAAATTTGTTTGCAAAAAATAAACTTAGTTGGAAATTAGGAAATGTTCGCACCTTGTCTCAAGGGATTCTATTTACATGTCATCTTTAACATTAAGGGTATTTCCTTTCTTTGTACTGCAGTGGAAGGCAGGGGATCTTCTATACCGTAAGTGTTTAATAAGTGCTGACTGGTGACAAATCTTTCCTTTCAATTATTGCTTATGAAATGTTGCTGCCGAAAGAGAACAATTTTTAACTAACAAGACCTAAGAGCTTGGTTTTTGACAGATAAGAAAGAAGAAGTCAAGACCTGGAAAAATCTTCATTACTTATGGGCACAATGAAAAGAAAAGAAAAAGCTTTGTATTCACTTTGATTTTTCTAGAATCATTCCCAAATAATCTCAAGGAGTTATTAGAATTTTAGGTGTTTTCCTAACGGAGAAAACCCTGAGAGAGTGAGATGAGAAAAGGTAACAAAGAGGCAACAAGTTAAAATAAGTTGAAATAATCTTAATATTTATTCAGAGTTTAGAAGTTCCTCCTATATGCTCTGTCATGTTTTGGTCAATTAAGAGTAGATCATGAGAGATCAAGGTAGTTACCATAATCTCCTTCTCATCCATGCACAAATAGAAGAACTGAGCATTGAAAAGTCCCACCCTAGACAGATTGGGTTTACTCACCCTCCTTCTGCAGCGTATCACCCTCTGGTTCACCTTGCCATGACTCAGCCACTGGGATGAACTGAGTTCCAGGCAACCCGGGACCACAGGTGTGAAGGCAAGAGGAAGACACAAGCTCCTCCAACAGGGGAAAGCAGGGGAAGATTGGATCCAACTCAGAGACCTCTGTGTGTTCGGAGAGGGGATGTAAAATGCAAAACTGAAGGAAAAGCAGTTCAGTTTGTCTAAGGAGCCCAAGAAAAATGATGTAAGTTAGATGACTAATCGACGGCCTTGAGATATCCAACTGGATACAGCTGAACTCAAGTCTCTAGCATTTCTAATTCTGTCTCTGAAAGTGTTCCTTTTTTATAAATGGAAATGATCTTTTAATCATCGCTTTTGAAACAAGTGCAGTATAACTTTGGGGGACCTGTAATAAATATACCTCTTGACTGATTTTTTTAAGCATACCTTTTAAAGAAAGTATTATCAATTCTCACTATTCAGGGTTTCATATTTGTGAATTTGCCTGTTCATCAAAATTTATTGGTAAACTCCAAATCAGTACTCATGGTACTTTCATGATCATTTAAGGACTTATGCAGAGTTTTGAAGAATTTGAATCACCCAAAATGCCCATCTGAGGTCCAACAACATGGCCTCTGTCCTCCTGTTTCAGTTTTTGCATGCTACAAACAAGTGTTCTTTTTGTAGTCTGTTTGGTGTCAGCTTTTTCACACTTTTGTGGTTTTTTTCTTGGTAATTTCACTGATTACAATGCATGCCAAGTGTGGTACTAAAGTGTTCTCTAATGATTATAAACCCAAGGAGGCTGTCTTATAGAGAAAACACACATGTTAGATAAGTTTTGCTCAAACATTAGTTATAGTGCTGTTTTGCTATGAGTTCAATTTTAACGAATATATACATTTATATAATAAATCATATTTAAACATAAATACATATTACACAGGGTTATGTATTAATCCTTTGACAAAAACATTGTGACCAGAGGCTCACAGGAACCTAACCTTGTGTTACCCTTGGGAGTAAATGTTCAGTATTTGCTAAGTTAGTGTTCCTAACAACTTCTTAGAATATACTAATGAGAATCAGCTGAACATCAAGCTAGTAACTGTGAGTGCTAAGTTGACTTATAGTAGACATTCAGTAGATGCTTTAGTGAATGAAGCCAAAGGATGTTCCCTCTACAACTTAGTAAGGACATTAAATAGAGCCTATACTAAATAGAGCCTTTAGTTTATTTTTAGAGAAGCCTGAAATCTTCTGGGACTGACCACACCCAGACATTTGGGAACCTCTGAGGGACATCCTTACAGAATTTGGCTGACCTTTTCCAGGATATACAAGTAAAAGGGACAATAGGAATCCAAGCCTTTGCAGCAATTCACTGTCCACACCTTTGAGCTAGCACCATTGTAAAGGGTACTTGATAAGTGTGATTGGAAGAGTTTTGGCCCACATGACCTCATTCTCTGGGGCTCTGCTCATGAATGTCAGATTGTGTGGCAACAGGATCTTTGCAGTTGTAATTAAGGACACTAATCAGGGACTCTAAAATGATAAATTATCCTGATTATCCTGGTTAGTCCAATGTAATTACATGAGCCCTTAGAAAAAGGGATTTGTGGGACTGAAGCGGTGGCTCAGCAGTTACGGTGCTTGTCTGGCATGCCCAAAGACATGTGTTCAAATCTCAGCCGGTGTACTCAACAAAGTATTGGAGCAACAAAAGCCACATGAAAAACTAAATAAAATTAATTTTCTCTCCCTCTCTCTCTCTGTCCCTCTCTCTTAAAAAGATGAAAGAAAGAAAAAAGAAAAAGGGATTTTGTCCTTTTGACAGCAGAACAGGAAGGTAGACAGACATATCAAAAAAAGATGTCAGAGGGGCTGGAGCGATGACTCAGCGGTTACAGTGTTTGCCTGGCATGCATAAGTACGCGAGTTCAAACCCCAGAACCATGTACACAACCAAGTGTCTGAGGAACAAAAGTCACATGAAAAACTAAATAAAATTGCTTCTCTTTTTCACTCTCACTCACTGTCCCCTCTTTCTTTAAAACAAAACAAAACAAAACAAAAAGATGTCAGAGATTTGAGGCTCAAGAATGACCCAATATTGTTTTTGGTTTGAAAATGAATGAAGACATGTGGATACTGTGAGAAGAAAATGAATTCTCCTGGCAACCAGTGAGCTTGAAAAGACGTGGGCCTCAAGTGAAAACTTGCCTTTCTTCTAGTGCAACTGCAAGCAGAAAACCCGACGGAGCCAAGCTGTAGACAGACTTCTGACCCACAGAACTGAAATAAGAATAAATATGTGTTATTTTAGCCTGTTAAATTTGTGATCATTTTTTAGGGCAGAAATAACAAACTAATACAGTAGGAAATGGATCCTAAAAGAGACAAGCAGAAATGCCATTCACAAAAGAAATTTGCTTCTATTTTCTAGTAGGGGGCCAGAAAGACTTCTGGAAATGGATCCTAAAAGAGACAAGCAGAAATGCCATTCACAAAAGAAATTTGCTTCTATTTTCTAGTAGGGGGCCAGAAAGACTTCTGGAGAGAAGATAGGATTAAATGAGGGCTTCAAAGGGGAAGTTTCTAATTAAAAATTAGACATCTAGGGGTTGACTGAAGAGAAAGAAGAGACCTACTAGACTAAAGTTAGGGGATGGGGAGCTCAGGATCTATTTGGGGTCCATAAAATGCTCTGAACATACTTGGGGTCATGTTTTTCCTCTCTCTGTTCTGGAGGATCATTCTGGTCTAGGATGCCTCTAGGATGAGGACCCAGAATGCAAATTCTAACTGAGTACCAATGAAGTCTCATACTGAGATCTGCAACTGAGATTCAGGAAGATAAATTCCAGTTTGAGCTCAATTCCAGGGTAACTTCTCTTTCTAGGTACAGGTTTTAGGACTGGGCCAAATTAAAGCCCTGGAGCTATCTCAGTCAACCTCTCAGGCAGGGGACAGCTGGATGGAAGTTGATGATTAAGTTTGGGTCATGAGGGTGGAGTCAGCAGCAGCAGATGCCAGAGCTCTGGATGCCAGTCCTTCATATTCAGCCAATCTATCCATTTTTACTAGTTTTATTATCTTGAAAGGTACACTGGGGAATAAAACTAATAAAATGAATACTTTCTGGGTGTGCAGGATCAATTAGTGGCCTTGGACTAGTGAGTAAGTGGCAATTTGTAAGGCTAAATGGGGTAGACAATTTTGATGATACAGGTCAACGCTAAGCAGTGGAAGTAATGATATGGTATGTGTCCTGTCATCTGCAGTGAGTGCAAAAGAAACTTAGTCGTTGGCTAAGGCAATGACTAATTTTAACAGAAGCCTGTCTCATTAGAGGGAGAGGGGAAGACAGCACGAATCTGTGACTTCTCTTCCATCCCCTTCCTCTACAGTCACATAGGTGCCTGATAAATGTCTTCTTATTGTGTTGAGGATAAATAAGACCACAATGGTTTCTACTTAGAAGCCACATCCAAACAAGGAGTTAAAGGTCCTTTGGCATGTTCAGTCTTCAAAAACACTTATCTGACCTCCATCCATATGCCAGCACTCAAGTAACACATTGCTATGTGACCTTAGGATGGCTTTTCAACAATTATTTTTGTATGGGAGGCAGAATCAAGTGGGGACTTGCAAACAGTATGTTTTCAGTGCATAGGTTGTGTAAGAGACATGGGGATGGAGAGAAGTTCCCAGCAGAGGTAGAGGAGGGAAGCTTGGAGCATGCTTATGGACCAGCAAATGTCCTCAGTGAATGACATTAGTCCCATTAGAAAGGATTGGCAGTTTTCAAAATAAGTCTTTGTAATGGAGGTCTCCTGAATTTTTCTTGCTTAAATTCAAGAAGGCAGTGAAACCAGCACTGGTCATGGAGTCAGGACATATGAGTTTCAGTTCTGATTTCCTCGTCAACAAACTACATGTCTTCCTCAACTGGGTCATGTGAGGATCAAGGAGACAATATCTGGAGCATGCTTGTAATGTGCTCACAAATATTCCTGGGAGCCGCGTCTCTGCGTTTTGATTACTGCTGTCTTGCAGAGCCTTGGAGAATGATTGGGACAGGCATGCTGTCATGCGAAATAGTGTAGGTTTTCCCCCATTGAGAAGACTGTTGCCAGGAACATTCTGCCAAATGGCCAGCAACCTGAAAATGTGTCCACTTTGTGGACATTATTTCACTTGTGTCTACTCCAAGGGAAGTTTCTTTCTCTGAGAATTAAAGCCAGGCTGTCACCTTCGCTCAGGCAGCCTGTGCTTTCTGTCATGTCCGTCACACATATGGTGCCTGGCAGGGTGCGCCTCTACTCCTAGGCCCTTTCTGGAGAGCATCTGCTAACCCTGCCAGCCTGATGCCTCCAACCTCAGCACCACCTTTTCCCAGGTTTCTTGCTGAATCAACCAATTAGCTCAAATCATCTCTGACTGCTTTGAACTATGTCTTGTTAAAACACGGGTGGATGGGGACCTGGTGAAGTCCAAAAGTCACTCTAAGAACAAAGCCTCCTAATACACTCTGATGCCAGTATCTCCTCTCTCTTGTATTTAGTGTAGTTTGCAGTCTCAGTGTTTAACCATGCAGTGTGACTCCTGGAAGAATCCCACTAGGTATTCTGAACAACGACTTCACTGAAGCATTCCTCATGATATTTCCTTCACAATCTTTCCACAATCTAAAAATCAGACTTCACAATTTATTTTAAAAGAATTTCTCAAGAGATCAATGGTATATTATATCACAGATTATCTTTCCTTTAGCAGCTGCACTTCAGCTCATAGTATCCTGTGACTATCCCAATACCTGTACCCTGAAGTCAAATAATCACACTAAAGTTTGAACAGCTCTGTGTCTAGTTGTTTATATAGTTGAACTCTGTCCAGGAAAATAGGATCCCTTGCACTTTCCCAAGGAGTGCTTCTGTAGGGCTACCCTGTACTTTTGCAAGCCTGGTGAAGCGGGACAACAGAAATGCACTGTCATCCTTGGAAACTTTCTAGTGATTTGACTTTTTATTTTCTTTACTATTGATTCTAAATACATAATTTTAGTTTCTAAAATTGTATTGAGGATAGCATAAAAGCTAACTAGGAGTTGAATATAAAGGGAAGCTCATAAAACATGCTTTATATGATACACAAAGACTTTCATAAAATCCAAATGATCTTTTGCAGATTATTTATTATTTAAGTGAAATGGTTCCATTCAGAGATTACCTTCCACTACCACTGGTGTTTATCCTTCAATCTGAAAACTATTCTGATTTCTGCACAGGAGGTATCAAATACAACCATCAGTCAATTCCTCATGCAAACTCCTGAAACTTTTACAAGTGAAAACTTCAGCCAAAACTATGGAGAATATATAAATTTAAAGGTGATATCCCCCTTATTTGCAAATTGCTCTGATATCACAGTTGACATCATAAAGGGTATGGTGAAGAAGAAATATACATAAATCATGATTTTTTTCTATATTTAAAGTATTTCTTCTGACTAAATGGATTATTTTAGGTTTGAACATTCAATGTAATTAGTGCATATGGTCCAGCTGTGAAGAAATAGCTGAGGACTCCTAACTTATTATTAATTAGGCTCATTAAAATGCAAGTAAGAGAACGTTGCCTAGGTAAACAATACCTTATGTCAAAAAGTCATTACTTGACAAGAGCTAGTCTTCCTAACTAAAGTCATTACTGATATTTTGTGGAGGCTTTTTTTTTAAGACTCCATGGGTGCCAGTTAACTACTTTTGACTGACATCAAGGACAGACATGCAGAGCTGGAAGGAGCCAGTGGTACAGCACAGCAATTCTGTTCACATCATTTCAAAATACGTCTGGGGGAGGTTAAAGGTTGACAGCCCAATGACAGGCCTTCTTCAACTGCCGTGGCGTCACAGCAGGAGCATGTCAGGAAAATTTCCTCGGCCCCTCTGAATTTCTTACATGTTCACATTTCTTTTCCTGTCTCATAAGTAGGGAGGGATTGGCAGCTTTGTGACAAACACCTGGGAAAGAAAAATGTGCATTATCCCTGTTAGGTACCAAGGGGGTGTTGAGGTGAAAGACACCTGAGCTCGAGCGGGAAGCCTCTCCTGATACTTCGCCAGATGGGAGGGGAGAAGAGGCTACTCTAGCCCATAGAGACATCTAACACTGGTCCTGTCTCCTATAATTTTATGCACTTTTCTATAGCTTAGTTGTGACTTCCATTCCTTGGAAATGCAGCTCCATAGCCTGGCAACTAAGGAATTAGCTTTCAGCTAACTTTGAAGCAGTCTTCCCAGGTTGCTGAGATGTGAGGCCACAGGATCCATAAGCCGGACAGGCAGGATGAACTCTGACTTTCCGTGCCTGGACCTTGGAGAGTGCCAAGCTTCATGGTCAGACACTGGAGTCTGGATCTTTGAAGGTCTCAGGGGCTATTCCCCAGGTCTTTGTTTGACAGTAGCAGAAGCAGCAGCACACTTGCTGGCTGATCTCTATAGTTTTAGAAATGTTTCCCTCTCTTTAAAAGTCCATGCACGCTTACATATAAATCACTGCAAAGATGCAGGCTCTGGTCTAAATGGATCAAAAGAGTCTATTGACAGATGCTGAAATGAGTGTCTACCTTTAACACTGGATCAATTGATAAGTGTCTGACCTAGACTTTTGACTGACATGAAGAGCTGTCAGGAAGAAATCTTTTCCAGTGATGACAATGAGTCAGGAGGACAGGAGAGAAAGGAAAGGGAAACTCAGGGATGGATCTCAATCTCTGATGGACACAGTTGTGTCCTCTCAGACACCCCAAGCAACTGCAAGTTTGATAAAGATGCTCGCACCTGTGCTGGATAAAGGATGGGAGGGGTATGATTAAATATGAAAACTCCATTAGTGGGGTCTGGAGAAAAAGAAAAGCTGAAGTTTGTCTCAACCAATGCATTATCACTACTATTATTTGTATTCCTCTCTCCAAACTGATTGTAGGAAAAACATTAAATTTAAAGTAAAAATTTCCTCTTCTGTCATATAAGAAAGTTTGTAGCCTTGAACAGAAGTATGCACGGGAATGTTAGAGAGGTCCCTGAGCACTCCAATCTTTGCTATTCTTGTTTTAGCATTGGAGCACATGACCTCTCCAAGGGGCCATGCAGTATGACTATATATATATATAATATCAGCGATTTAACCCAGGGGTGCTCAACCATTGACACATCCCAAGCCCTTTCTAAATTTTTTATTTTGAGACAGAGTCTCCCTAAGTTGCTTAGATCTTTGCTAAATTGCTGAGGCTGGCTTTTAACTTGCAATCCTCTTGCCTTAACCTCCCAAGACTCTGGGATTATAGGTGTGCGTCATCATGCCTGGCTCATTCGTTTTTTTAATCCAACTAATATTTGCAAGTTGATGTCACTTATGTACGTCAAGTAGCTGCAATTTTTTATTTCAGACTTTTTTTACTTCTGAGTTGTGATGATTTATCCTAACAAAGATCAAGATGCCACCCAAATCCAAGACTGTCCATCTCTTACGGGCTGTGGCCATTGCTCCACAGAGATGTGCCTCATCCCCAGCTAGACTCTGGATTAATCCACTTTCACACTGATTTCCAGTCCTCACCACAATCTTGCGAGTTTGGTATTATCACCATTACTTGACAGATGAGAAAACTGTAGGTCAGAGATGTTAAGTAACCAGCCTAAGGATAATGATCTGGCTTCCTAGCACCCAAGCCATGAAGCCAGCCTATTGGTCTCTGCCTAGAAAGGGCAGCCGGATGGAGCCCCTGCACAGCAGAGTGGTTTAGCTGTAGTGCCTCCTGTGCGTATTCGAGTTCAGGCAGCCTGCAGTTACAGGGAGTCCTCCATGCAGATGCAGTGAGCCTGATGCCCAACCAGCCAGCACCCGTGTGAGTCAAGGTAGCCAGCTCCAACCTGTCACGGGTAAGCATTTAGGTCTTGGCACTGTACAGACGCCTGCTGCCAGACCCCACCTCACCCTGCACTGCAGCTCCAGACCACTCCGCCTCCCTCAACCCACACTGAGCATGCGTGAATCACTAAAGTCAACATCGTTCCTCCAAAGGAGCCGGAGAAAACAAAAGGCTGGCAAATCTGAAGGAAAGTTGGAACTTGAGATTTGACCAATGTCCCGTTAGTGGGTTTTCAAACCCTAATTAGCATAAATTTGGAACAATAACGTTAGTACTTTTCCCAAACCCTAATTTGCATAAGTTTGGACCAATAGCAGTGACCCAGTGCTATATAAACCCCTAGTGGCGCACACTCGGGCAGAGAAAGTGTGCTGTCCAGGTCCCATCTTGCACAGTGCAAGAGTTCAATTTCTGTTTCTTCAATAAATGGTTCTTCCATTTACTCATCCTGGTCTGTGGATTTCATTCTTAGAATTCACAAGAACCCAGGAGGAAGAAGAAATGAGGTGCTGCGGTCTGCTGCAACACTGGAGGGCACTGCCCCCCCATTGAGAGCTGCAAGCTTCTCAGCTACAGAAGCACGCACCTCACACAGACCCCACCAGCAAGGAAACTCCAGTCCCACCAGCCAGTGGAGGAGGGCAATTGACTTCAAAACCATAGCAATACCGTATGCTTGCTTTTTAAAAATAAAATATTAAATAATACATATAAAAGAACAAGGATGGCACTGTTCCCAGGAGAACACCAAACTGTTAGCACAGACCAATCTGGAGACAGGGCCAGAGAGAGGTCCACTGAACGGTGGGGTACTTCTACGCCTACAGATTCTCAGTCCTCTACTATCCTTGTCTAAAACAAATGTTCAGGAAAGAAAGATCAAAATCATGTTTTGCAAGAGTAGAAGACTTGGCTTGATAATTCCCGAGCTTGAAGAGGCCAGGCGTTTGGGAAGTCCACAACCCAGGCTTAGGTGACTGGAAGAATCCTGAGTTGAGTACCTTCCTGTGCCCCTTCTCACGCTCACTGCACCCTCTGCCCTGCAGCACAGACCTTACAGCAGTGGGTTCCAGTGTCTCCCGCATCCAGCTTGTTTCCTTCAACCGTGGCGTCTGAGTTCTAGCACAAATGTGGGAAGGAGGAAAATAAGGGCAGAGTATGAATTTTCCTGGTTCCCCATAAGTCATTTCTACAGAAGGTGTGACTCTTCTTAAGAAGGCAACTCTGTGTGACTTAAGATTCCATTAATTTCTCTTTACCTTCATTCTTTTGAGCCTATGAGTAGTAACTACTTTGCTATAGAGAAGAATAACCCTAAGATTATCCATAATCCTTTCATACCTTTGTGATTAATCTCTGAAATTATTCCCACTTGAATACCCTTATTTGGATATACTACCTATTGGGATCCTGATTGTACAAAGTTCTGATACATACTTACCCAAAAAAATCTATTCTATTTGTACCTGTAAACTAGACAGGTCTACAATTCAGACTGATTTCTGATGGTAAAAATACCCAGGCACATCCCTCTATTAGCACAGCAGTCGGCCCAAGTCCAGATACTCCTACTGCCAGAGAGTATAATCTTATACACTCTTTTATTTACTAAATTATCTAATGTAATGTTTACAACACTATGCTAAAATAAGTGTCTTAGTCATTTTGAGTTGCTATTCTGGAATACCTGATGCTGGGTAATGTGTAAAGAAACTAAGTCACAGTTCCGGAGATTGGTGAGTTATGCAGCTATCTTCTGAGCTCGGTGAGGGCCTCCTGGCCGGTGGCATCACAGTGGCCACAGTGAATGCAAAGGAGATCACATAGCAAGACAGGAAGTAAGAGAATGGCAGGAGCCAAGTCTGTTCTTTGTAACAACTGGCTTTCACAGGAAGTAAAGCACTGCCTCAACACCACCACACTGGGGGCCAAGCTTCCAGTATGTTAACCTTTGGAAGACACACTCAAAATGTATCCAACCCAGGTCATTTGGCTTTATTTTCATCCCCGTGTTATGAATGAGGAAGTTGAACCTAAGGTTAGCAGCTTGCCTGAGGCCCACAGTAACCTGTAGAACTTGAAAGTGACCAGTGGCAATGGTCCTTTATTTTCTAGGTAAACTTGGAAGTTTGTGAATGTGGCAGAGGCCAATATGACATTCTATAGATATCTTATGCTTTTGGTTTCCCAAAACATAAAAAATGGTAATATGTTGTATTCCACATAAATCCATGATGACACCAAAATGAGCTGTCCCAGGGAGACTTTTAGCTGCAATTGCTTATGTGACATCTCCACTTGGATGTCTAACTGTCATGCACTGAATGTGCTCCCAAAGACTCTTTATCCCACCCTCCTCTGCAAATCTGCTTCTCCTGCAGCCCTGCAACCATTCCCTCGGTAAATTTTGCTTAAGCTCAAATCTCTGATCATCTTGAATCCTTTTCTTTCTCTCATACCTCTGTTCACCTTGTCTGGAAACCCTGTTGGTCATCTGTGGTGGGTTAAATAGTATCCTCTCCAAAACTTGGGTCCACCCAGAGCCTCAAAATGTGACCTCATTTGGAAAAGGGGTTTTTGCAGGTGTAATTAAAGATAGAGATAAGTTCACACTGGATTAGGGCACACTCTAAATCCAAGGAGTGGTGTCCCTATAAGAAGGGAGTGGAAAAAGACACATGTAATGTGCAGATGGAGGCAGAGATTGGAGTCACAAAGCCATAAGTCCAGGAATGCCAAAAATACACAGTAGTCATTGGAAGCTAGGACAAATGCACAGGACATGGGACAGTATTTCAGTTTCCAGAAAAAAACATTCTGCTGATACCTTGATTTAGTACCTCAAACCTGTACTGTGAGAGAAAAAAATGGTTTTAATCAGTCAAGTTTGTGATAATGGGTGAGTCATGGCAGCCCTGGGACATAACACACTATCCCACAACCACCACTGCTACCTCCATCTCTGTGCCTCTAAGAGGTACCAGGTTCCTGGATAACTGATGTAGCCTCCTAATGAGTCACCATGCTCTACCCTCACTCTCTACACTTGTCCTCATCTCACCAAAAAGAATCACTTTAAAAATATAAACTATGGGGGCTGGAGCAGTGCCTCAATGGTTTTGGCACTTGCCTGGCAAGCACGAGGACCCGGGTTCAAACCCCAGCACCACGTACACAACTAAGTGTTGGAGCAACTAAGGCCATGTGAGAAACTAAATAAAGTTGTCTCTCTCACTGTTCCTCTCTCTTAAAATTTAAAAAAAAAAAAATATATATATATATATATATAAACTAAGTCACATGATTTCTCTGATCCAAACCATATAATAACTCTCAAGGCTCCATAGAATAAGAGCTCCAGCCCTTATCATAGCAGGAAGAGCCCTCCTCCAGCTGAGCCTCTGGGCTCTTTGATTTCTTCTCCCAGCACATTTCCTCTTTCTCACTGTGTGAAAAAGCCATGTTCTCTGCCCTTCCTCTAACATGCTAGGCTTGACCCAGACTTTCCAGCCTCTGCCCTGGCTGCTCCCTTTGCCTGGACAACATTATCTCCTGATACCCTCTGGCTCACTCCCTCACTTCCTCCATGCCTTGACCTCAAGGGTCACTTTCTCAGTGAGCTTGCTTGAGCAACCTGTAACACTCTCCTCTTCCCTCACACACATTTCACGCTTACTCTCTTCTGTTTTCCACGCATGTTACAATCTTCTAACATACTAGAAAATGGGATTATTATTGTGCATGATGACCATTATCTTTGAATTTTGGGAAGGAATTTTAAATTTTAAACTAAGGAGCAGAGCAGCATCTAACCTATGTGAAATATTTACCTCTTTATCTACTTGAGGGCCCAATTCTCTCTGTCTCTGAAGAGAGCCACTTGAAGAATTCGGTGAACTTATTGATAATATCAGCGCCTTAAAAAAAATTCCTCATACAAGAACTTGTGTCAGAATAGGACCAAGTCTTCATACATTTATCTCAGAGATGATAAGTAATAAGTTAAAAAATATGAAAAAGATGACTAGTTTAAGGAGCATTACCAGAACCAGTAACCAAATCCTCATAACAAATAAAAACAGTATTACTTTATTTGTAACCCAGAGTTCCAGTGATAGTTGAGAGAAAAAGCCAATTAATTAGCTTCTGCCCCTCGTTGACATTTAGCAGCAACGTCTGGCTTCCTGGCTTGTGCACCTCAGCAAATGTCTGCATTTTAGGACAATTCTCTGTGTGGCTCAAGAAGTGTTCGGTAATTGAAAATTGCTTCAGCCTTGGTGGGCATCTTTTTTCTATTTATTCATAAAATGGTTTTACCTTTATTCTAGAGGGGGCAAAAATTACCTTCTAAAAGGCTTTATCTAACTTTCCTCTGAGCTAAAAGTTATGTCTTTAGTAAAATGTGTAGCATTTTCCCTTCTGTTTTAGTGCTGCAAATTGGTTATCAAAATGCTTCCCTGACCTTCTCCTTCCCTCTCCATCACACACTGACACATCTAGCCTAAATTTGCGTCTTGCATCACCTCAGGAAACTCATGGCTAATTTCATTATTTGGGAGAGAAAAATGCAAATGAAGCCAGACAGCTGGTGCTCTCCTCGAGGCGGAGAGTGATGGAGGGGCCAAGGCCCACCTCATCAGAGGCCCTCACGCCCTCCTGCTCAGACAGCCCTTGGCGGGTAGAGAGCAGGGAGGCTGCTGGGGCAGCAGGAACAGATGGCTAGGAGGGGAAGAGATGGAGGAGCCCAACTCACCGGAGAGGCTGGGGAAAGTTGGAGTGTCAGCTGCTGGGCAGTCAGAGGCGGCACTCAGGACAGGGGTGGGCACACACAATCCTTAAACACCATCACTCCCTGCAGGGCAGGGGAGCCCTGGCATTCGTTCTCTTACCTCTCTCTGCCAACAGCAACTGGTAATTCCTCTGCTCCAGCCATATACTCAACATCTCCATTTCTCTGCCCCCCAAAAAAGAGAGAGAGAGAGAGAAAGGGTAGGGAGAGAGATAATAAAAGGAGAATGAGAGTCACTGCTGAATGAATCTCAGTCTGTCAACTCAAGTGTGCAAGACATTTAACTATTTTTCTATGATTGACCTTAATTTTATTTTCCGGTCATCTTGATGGACTTATAGAAACTTTTATTCCATGCAGGTTCCTCCTTGCATCTGAAATTCTTTGAGATACCAGGAGACTTAGGAAGTCCCAAGGGAGGGGTAGCAAGTCCTGGGGTCTTTTGCCTAGGGAACCATCATCCCCTTCAGCCCTGGGTTGTTGGTCTATATGGATTGCTGCTGAGGGCTTCACTGACTGCTCCATTTCTTCTTCTTACTTCCTGTTCCTCTGGCACACACAGCTCAGTCTAGTGCTCCAGGCTGGAGATACTGAGTGGGCTGCCTCAGATTCCACCCAGCCTTCTTATACTCAGGCTCATAGGCATCACCTATTCCCACCTCTCTTCCTCAAGGGCACTCTTCACTATTAAGACACCTTAGGGGTTCTGTCTGTAGTTTGGGTAGTTACTTTGTCCTTATTCATTCTGTGTCCTCCAAAGGTACCAACCCAAACCTGGCACCAAGGAAAAGGAAGAAAAGCAAGCAAATAAAACAGGTGAGTATTTCAAAGATGTTTACTTACCATACAGAAAAGAACAAGAGGTGGACTTGCAGAATGGGGGTCTCCAGCCAAATCCAGGGGAATGGATATGAATTTGGGTCTCTATGACATATTTTGTTAGCTGATGGGATCTTTGGGTTGGTCAAGGTCATAGTCCCAGACCCACAGTCTCTGCTTCCATAAGCTGTCTCAGAGTCCCTCAGGTCTCCTAGGGGATTTAAGTGACATTCTGATTTAAGGAACAAAAACAGGACTCCTGTGGTCTAATTCACATCAGGATAGACATTTAAAATCCTGGAAATATTGAATTCTGGCTGAACCTTAAGGAACAACATTGTTGAAAAAGTGGGGGCAGGGGAAGAAAGGAGGAGCTGGTCACTTAGATTTAATCACAGCGGGGTCAAATCATCACACTGATTACAGAAAGCCTGGAGAGGGCTGCTGGAGACTTGTAATCATCCCTTTCATTTGCACTAGGCCTTTTACATTTTATAACAATTTTTCTTTGATTATTTTGCTTTGTACTCACAATACATCTGTGAGATAGAGTTGCTTTGAAAGCAAGGAGCTAGACAGTAATGGAAAGTGAGGACCAGTGTCCTTGCTGGCCCCTTGGGTCTCCTCATCCCCCTGCAGGTTTCCTTCTGACTTTCTCTCTTCCTGTCTTCACCAGGAGGCCCAGAAAGCTTAGTTTTCTTTCTAAGTTCGTCTGTAGCTAAACTTTGGGGGATGATCTCATACATTCTACATGCAACCAAGTGAGGAAAGTTCTTCCAGCTTCTGAATCCCTTATCCACGAAACTGAAATACTACTGTGACTGTGTTAAGCCCTGAACTGACCTTTCTTAGCTTTTGCCATCAACTGGATGTGCTTTGAGTGATGCTGGCCTTTGAGCTGCTATCCGGGCTATGAGACATTCCTATTCTGTCTTTTGTAGGAACCGTGTAGAAATTATCCCACCTCTTTCATGCCTGTGGAGTATAGGCTAAGCATAAACTCTCGCTGGATGCCATATACATACTGCAACTTTCCCAAAACTATCTCCCATCAGAACGTTAAAGGCAATGATCTCTGTTAATCTTCATAATATTCAAGGCAAAGGGGACACCGAGGCACATCGGAGGCTTTGACCCACAATCATGTGAGTCCACACAGAAAAAAGCCAGAGCTTTTGAATTCAGCTATCTTAATTTCTATGTCTTTTTACTTTGACATATTTTCCCGCTTTTGTACATACCTTTTTGCCCTACAGGCTGTGAGGTGTGCGATCAGCTGCTGCAGCATCCTTATCCTATTTTTCCAGGTATGGACAGCGGAGCTGCAGGGTCTTTTCTCTGAACCCTGCAGCTGGAAAGGCACATTCTGGACCCTGTGGCTGAGCTCTGTTCAATGGCTTGGCCTCTCCCTTTCAGGGAACGGCAGCTGCAGCAAAGTTCTATAAATGCGTAATAGAATTTGTTAACCACTTCCACATGATTTTTAAAGTAAATGTCACTCTGCATTGTAACAGTGAGCTAACAGCATGTTAGCGGGTTCTCATTCTCATTTAATTCACTTTTCCCATACTGAAGTTACAGGGATGCCTGCAAGAACTGCCACGTTCAGTGAATAACTCGGCAGCTGGGCCATTTATTTCTTCACTTCTCCCCTGCTGCCTCCCTGGGTGGTTTTTGAAGTTTAGTTATTGCTATGCTTTTTCTCATGCTGCTAGCCCAGGGAGAAAGTAACAGTTGGTTTAAGGCACAGTTAAACCTGCATGCTCAGGCCACCGTAGTAGGGCTGGCCCCACTCCTGCCTATTGCTGAAGGGCCCCAGGTCTCCTTTGTATGTGGCTGTGCCCATACAGAGCTGAGGGTAAGGGCTCAGCTGCCAGCTCTGGGCTTGCTTTACCTGATACTGTTAGAGGAAGAATTGTAGAGCTTCAAAGTCTATGTTAAATCCCCATTTCTACTGCTTCAGAGCATGCCCTTATTTGGAAATAGCCATTGCAGATGTAATTAGTGAAGATGAGCCCATTCCGGAATAGGGTGTACACTTACTCTAATATGACCGATATCTTTATAAAATTAGAAAATTTGGACACAGACATATGCACAGGGAGAATGCCACGTTATGATTGGAATTATGCTGCCACAAGGTAAGGAACACTGAAAAGCTGGAAGAGTCCTTCCTTGGGGTCTTCTGCTCATACTTTGACCTCAGTCTTCCAGACTCCAGAAGTAGGAGATACTAATTTCCTGCGGTTTGAGTGACTTCGTCTATGGTAGTTCTTTACAGCATCCCTCAGATGCCGTTACCTGATTCACTTTCCCCACATCTTTCCCACCCAAAGAAACCCCTGATAGAGACCAAGCAGCTAGAATAGCCCCAAAGCTCTGGTATCCAGGGATGACTACAGAGGATGAGCTTTCTGCCTCTTGTTTGTGCCCATTGCTACAGACTCTCAAAAGAGAAAGTCCCAGAGCTGCTCTGTGGAGCCTTAGGGAGATGAGTCTTAGAAGAATATGGTTTTAGCAAAAGAATTCTGTGAATTAAGAGACCCACAAAATAGATCAAGTGCTTCCTCAAAACACAATAATGAAGAAAATAAAGGTATAATCATTAAAAATTACTTACAGATTTGATTTTTAAAATCTCTTCTCTTAATGAATATTCAATATACATTGATTGAAACCCTGCTGTCTGCAGAGACCGTGTCAGGCACTGCAGTACAGTGATGAATCAAATAGATTCTATCCCACAGAACTGCCCAGGGATTCATAGCCCAGCAAGTAGGAAAGGAAGGGAAAAACAAAAACCTGTACAGCAGCATTTATGTGTGAGACTCAGGGCTAGGCCTAAGAGTCAAACATTAAACAAAATAAAACATTTGAACCCACTCTCCCCTGGACCTGAAGTCTGGAAGTGAGGGAGAAGAATGGATCGATTATGGGACTGTAAACACCAGTGGAGACGTGCATGTGGTGCTGTTGGGTACAGGGAAGGCACATCTCAAAATAAAGGACTGGAAATAGCTTCCTGGAGGAATTGACTCAAAGAAAAGCATGTCTTAACTGGGTTAAGAAAAGGGGACAAGTTCTTCTCAGGAGCAGGTGGTGGGGCTTGTTCAGGAGCACGTTGGCATTTGCTCTCCAGAACCCAGCAAAAACCTGGGCACAGCTGTGACAAAGGAGCAGCAGGAAGTGAAGACAGAGGGACACTCAAGGCATGGAGTCAGGGGCAGACTTTGAAGGAGCCATGTAGAAAGTTAGCATAGCACAGATGCTCAGATAAAGTGCTAGAGTTAGTTTAGCAGCACTCAGAGTCGCTTCAAAGAGAGGCAGAACTGAGAAAGATGGGATTGAATTGGTCTCATGGAATGGAGTGGGCATTCCAGGCCAAAGGGACACTTTGACAAAGCCAGTGTGGGAAATCACATGACACCAGAGTGAGGGATGAATGTTCAGTTAGGCTTTGGAGCTAGAATCTGTATTAATGAGCATGGTTGAAAACACTGGGTATTCTCCAAAGTGCACTAAACGTGATCCGCAGGGGGACGCACGGCACATCAGACATGTGCATGACCAGGCTTTACACCTACGACAGGTAACTGCAGTAACTACATAGTTTAATATACCTGGCTCCTTCTGAGAGCTAAAGAGGTTGTGATACATAAACACACGAGAACAACAGGCACAAGCAGGACAGCCTTGGATTGTGGGGGTCAATCCACACAACACAAAAAGCAAACAGATCATTGTTTAGAACATAGGAAACTTTCAGAAAATAACATTTATACATCTTTTTAATAACTTATGAAAGTATGTATGTATGCAGTGATTACAAATGTAGTACATTTTGCTAAATGTGAAAAATTTAGAAAATAAAGAGGTATGCAGAATAGAATACAATTCACTTATTAAGTATTCTGAATAATCTAACTTAAGCAAAGAGGGATTCTTTCAATTTGTGTAATTGAAATGGTCAAGAGTTAGATCTTTGTTTCAAGCATGGATGGATCCTGAGACAAAGCCCTTGCCATCTGGGGTTTTCATTCTGCAACCCTAACCAGCTATCTTTTTGCAAGGGACACAGAAGCTAAAAAGGGCTTCAGTGGGGCATATCACTAGAGGAATAATCCTGGTGGAAATTGACCTGTTTTCATAAATGCTCCAAAAAATACTGAGAAATTTTGAGCTACCCATTATGGGTCTTGTGTTGAACTCCTAATATAGCTGAGTACTCTGCCTGGCAAGATCAAGGACATATGTCTGTTTCCCTGACTGGGGAACAGATCAGGAGACCAGTCATCCCTAACTGAGCTGAGGAAAGGGAACTTCCATTACTGGCAAATGCAATTGTTAAATGCAGCCTGAGGAACTATAACCCATACCTGCAAGCTTTTCTTTCCAAATTTCTTCTTCTAAACAAAACATACACATACATATTATGGAATTTTATTCATGTGAATAAAATGTAACCCTAAAATCTCATGGTGGTGCAGGCCTATAATCCCAGTGACTCAGGAAGCTGAGGCAGGAGGATCACAAGTTCAAAGACAGCCTCAGCAACTTAGTGAGACCTTGTCTCCAAATAAAAAGTAAAAAGGGTGGGGATGTGCCTCAGTGGTTAAGCATCCCTGGGTTCAAGCCACATTACCCACCCTCCCAAATGGTTGGACAGTATTCCAGAGCATGATTTCATTATACTTTATTTAACTATCCTTCATTAACTAAATGAATAAGATGGATCTTCTAGTAAAGGGCAGGAAGTATGTTTCTGCTCCTCATACTTGCAGCCATGGATGCTGTGTATGCATGGAAATGCATACAAACAAGTGCAGGAAGAGATAGACACAAGGCTGTCTACATGATCTAAGATCATGAGAAAAGTTCTACACAAGACAGAAAAGAGATCGGAATTAATTGTCCCTTAGTAGCCTGAGAATCATTTTTACCAGCCAACCTTATAGACCTGGTGAGCACTTAAAACCCATGACTTAAACTAAGTGCTTCTCAGAGGAGCTGGGAATCCGTGTCACACACTAGATCTCAGGTAAAACAGACAGTAGACCTCACTTCAAGAGCTTATATTTCAGTATACAGAGGCCACACGAACAGAAACGCATAGAAGCCTGGAGATTTATACTGAAAGCAATAAACAGTTAAGTGGATTTGTAGGGTTCCTGAAAATTCAACTAAGCTTGAATTTTTGAGATAAGAGACAACGATTTTTGGGGTTGTGAGCAACAATTTTTAATTATTATAAGGTCAATGTTAGAACAAATGTGATTAGTTCAGTACCTCAGTGCATTTATTTACTTCCTACTTGGAAATAGTCCTGTGTTTACCCAAACCAACACCTATTTCTCCCTGCTGATATGGCTAATTAAACTTATGCCAAATCCTTTCTTTGTCCTTCAGTGCTCACCCTGTGAATATTATTTTGTTGATTCTTTAAGTTTTCTTTTTAAAATACAATTGCTTCACTTATCTCTTCCCTTCACAGAGGGACTTTTTCCATGCTATACCTGTGTGTACAAATCTCTTTGTGTTCCTAGATTGGAAGAGCTTCATGATCCTCCTGCCTTGCAGAATACGGGCATTTATTCCATGTAGTATCACTGAGGATACTGTATGTGTATACACTGTATGTGTATGAAGTCCATCTGTAGAGAAACAAAATAACATTTCTAGGTATAGATTTCTATATTTCATTGTTTATAGAGATTTTCCATTGGTCCTTATGTTTTCCCCACTGCTCTATATGACTTTGGATTTGTTTTTTTAATTTAAAAGACACCACATATAAAATGATAGAATCATACAGGATCAACATATTATTCATTAAAATTATAAAAATTTTCATCATTAATAGTATCAGATTTTAATGCAAAAGTGATTTTGTAATATTTAGCTATTTTATTTTCTTTCTTTTTATTGGTTCATTTTAGTCATACATAACAATAAAATTCATTTTGACATAACTATAAATGTATGGAATAATATTTGTTCTAATTCAGTCCCCAGTATTTCCCCTTTTCCTTCTTCCTTCCTCCCCTGTTTCCTTCCAACAAGAGAAAATCCTTGCCACCTGCTCCTCACATAGGGCATTAATATCCAAGATATACAAAGAACTAAAAAACTGAACACCAAAACACAAATAACCCCATCAATAAATAGGCAAAGGAACTAAACACAGTTCTCAAAAGAAGAAATACAAATGGTCAACAAATATATGAAAAAAAATATTCGACATCCCTAGCGATTAGAGAAATGTAAATCAAAAGTACTTTGAGATTTCGTCTCACTCCACTCAGAATGGCAATTATCAAGAATGCAAGTAACAATATGTCAGGGAAGATGTGGAGCTGGGAGGCACTCGTGCATTGTTGGTGAGACTGCAAAAAACCACTCTGGAAAGCAGTATGGAGAGTCTTCAAAAAACTAGGAGGGGAACCACCAAATGATCCAGCTATCCCACTCCTGGGTACATATCCAAAGGATCTAAAATCAGCATTCTATAGAGATGCAGACACATCACGGTTTATAGCAGCACAATTCACAACAGCCAAACTATGATGCCAACCTAGGTGCTCTTCAACAGATGGGTGGACAAAGAAAACGTGGTATATACACACATTGGAGTATTACTTGGCCATAAAGGAGAATGCGTATATGGCATTTGTCAGTAAATGAATGGACTGAAGACTATCATGGAAGTGAAATAAGCCAATCCCCAAAAGTCAAAGGTGGAATGTTTTCTCTGATATACAGAAGCTAATCAAAAATAGAGTGGGGCAGATAAAATTTAAGAGGAAAGATCAGAGGAGTAGACAAAGGGGAATGAAGGGAAGGGAAAACGGATGGGATGGAAAGAGAGCAGAATGAATCTGACCCACTGTTCTACATACATATATGAATATACCAAAGTGAATCTCACCATTGTGTACATCCACAAGACACTAATTTAAAATAGCAACTATCAGTAAAAATCAGAATGATTAGTAAAGACAATACTCTTTAAAGAAACAACAACAAAAAGGGAAAACCTTTATAAGAAATAATGTAAGGGATGCAAATTTCTTTTCTTCTTTAAAGATTCCTTTTCTTTATTTCCCAATTCATCACTGCTGCTTTAAAAAATAAAGGCTGTCTGCTAGAGCTAGGTGCCAGCTTCACAGAAGAGCCCCAGTCCCCCTTCCCTGGTCCCTTCTTGCACAGGAGCCCTGGAGCACGAGCTGAGTCAGCTGCGGTTCTGCTGAGCTCAAGACCCCTCTGAGCGCTCCTCTGGGGCACCTGAGGCCCTGGGAGCTCCCTGACCTGGAGGGCTGCACCGACGCAGTGCCAATCTCCAGCCTCCCCGCGGTGAGAGTCAGGGAAAGGACCAATTAGTGCAAGCTGTGATGTAAAGATGGGTCCGCTGAGGACGAAAATCCCTCCCTGTTTTCTTGGCAGAGGCCACTGGCAGGGCCATCAGATGTCAACAGCTGTCCATCACTCCTGCCTGGCTCCGGGGGCGGCGGGGACGGCGGGGGCGGCGGGGGCAGGGGTGGGGGGCGTTCCCCAGCATCAAGCCCTGGACTCCACCTGGCTGCAGCAACTGCGCACCTCAGTCCCCATCTTCTTCCTGTCCCACAGACTTCCCGATTATTCCCTGGGTGTAGACACATTGGATATTGGTCCACTTTGTTTTTTAAACCCAAAGCAGAATTTTAAGGGAAGCATTCAGGAAAATAAATATGGATTTTGGGCCATTTTACAGAATAAAAAATACCTTTTATATAATCAGGAGCATCTTGTTTTAAAAGCATTTGAATGAAAGCGTGCACGTGTTTCAGGCTGACTCACATTAACGCGTTGTGTTTCTGAAAAAAAGAAATGGGCTATAGCTCTCCCCATGTGGGTGGGTGATCAAACCCTGCAAAAATTGCTTGTGAATTCCTCGGTAAAAGAGGACACGGCAACTATTATGAAAACTGTTTTGAGGATATCTCTATTTGCACTAATGTTTCTCTCTGTAATATTTCCTGACAGGCAGAAAACTAAATCACCAATTTTTTTCCTTTAATAAACTTTCAATTTATTAACTCCATTTGAAGTGAGAAATGGATAAAAAAATCCAACAAATTCATTAATTCAAATTAGTTTTTATTAAGTTCAAGAATAGGGGCTGGAGCGGTGGCTCGGGGGGCTACGGCGCTTGCTGGGCATGTGCAAGTACACGGGTTCAAACCCCAGCACACACGTACACAACTAAGTGTCAGAGCAATGAAAGCCATGTGAAAAATTCAATAGAAATTGATTCTCTCTCCCTCTCTGTCTCTCTCTCTTGCTTTCTGTCTCTCTCACTGTCCTTCTTTCTTTAAAAAAGAAGAATATATTAGACAATTTGACAAGCAACAAACTTCTTTCCCAGTTATTACTTGATTAAACCAACAACAAAGTTATAAATGCATTTCAGCTTTATTGGGAGGTGAGACATTTTTAAAACACAAGGAACCAAAATCAGAATGATAGTAGAGCAAACTAAATTTTTTGTATAGGAGGGAAATAAAGTTGTGGATTTAAATATAAAGTTGCAATATTTATGGCTTTGTTACTCTTTTCAAGATAGTTGATAGATAGATGTTAGATGATGATGATAGATAGATGATAGATAGACAGCTAGAGATATGGTTCTGTCCTCTGAATGACCCCATCTACAAAGGACACAGTTCCAAAGAATAGGAGCTTCTCTAACTCCCTAACTCACATTAAATAATAATAACTACACAAAAGGTACAATTTTTGAAAGTTTGTGGTGAGTATAATTGGTGCTATTAGAGTTTAGTGATGAATAAGGTGAGCTCAGAATCCAGAAGGTCATCAGCTCATTTTCTAGCACCCTATTTGTTGGTTTCCGCAATTCCATGATCTCCATTTCGAGAATACACTTTGCTGGAAATACTAGAACTATTCCATCTTAGAAATATTAATTGAAAATCACTTCTTTCTTAACATGACCTACAATCCCTCTAGTTGTCTTCCTCACTCTACTTACTCTATACTATTCTTACGGACATTTCCATATCTCAAAAATTATCCTTTTCCAATCTGTTTCCACTTCCTAGTCTCTCTAACCAAGTTCTTATTTTTCTTCATTCAATCGCCATCTCACCTATAGCCTTGCCTCCTTGTCTATTGCATGTACAGAAAACTTCAATCCATGCAAAAAATATTTAATTGATGCAAGTGGTCAACCATTACATTGGAAAGCTGCCACAAATGAAGAGACCAATTTCTTAACTTGTTCTTTCAAAAGCTTCAATCCAAGTATCAGGAATGAATGGGCTCTATGTGATGATTCATATTTTTTTCTCATTGACTTCTCCTAAGAAAAAATTCCAACTAGAACCAGGGAGAAGGAGAATAGGAAAAGAGGAAAATGAGATGTAAGTATGTCCTGGAGAGGGTTTTGGGGAATCTAAAGGTACAAGGTAAGTGCTCAATTTTCCTCTGGAATCCTAGAATGGAGCAAGCCTTGCAGATATGTCTTGCAACCAGAATGGCCTAGAGGCAAGAATATTGGCAACCAAAGGGTTCCTAGGGAGTAGTGGGAGGGTGGCCTCTGCTGCAACCCTAGAATAGCAAAAAGATCATTTACTATTCCCTATGTTCCTACCAGCCACATAAAAAGTGTGAACATTAGCCAAGTTAGCTGAGATATTTACAACCAGACTGAAGAGAACTTGCAAAAGAAAAAATAGCTTGGGCCAGTCAATGGAGATCAGTCACTATTCCTCATCAGAAGTCACATGGAGAGTCACCTGAAAAACAGATGAGAAGAACTATATGTCTATGGAAAAACAACCTTAATATGATAATCCTGTTGCCCAAATACTGGAGGGCTGACATGACACCATTAACCACCCCCCAGAAGCAGAAAAGAAACTATTCAAAAAATCCTGAATTTGGAACTAACATGACTTATTAACATGCAGAGTTACCGAGTTAACCTATAATTATTAGACTATTATTGTATGTCATAAAAAAGGAATAGGGGACTCAGGCTACCTATTGCATTTAATCATTAAAGCAAAAACAAAAACACATACTTTATCCCATACAGGATTTGGAGACTTAAATTTGTACTTACCACACTTTGTTGTTTTCTGAGACACTGACCCTACAAAACTTCAGTCTTCTAAGTTCTCTACTTCCCAGGATGCTGAGCCTTGCAGAAGAAAAGCACAAGAAATGGAGGATGCTGGAGTGCTGGGAGGTGAGAAAGATGGGGTTTCGGGTCTCCCTTTAATTGATGGGCAGCATTTAGAGAGGTGAAGGAAAAGCAACGAAATAAGAATTAGTAGCTGTGCAGGATTCCTCAGCTTATAAAAAAGGCATTTTCATGTACAGTGTCTCTCATTCAATGTTCACATCAACCTAGGAGGGAGGTAGACTTCCCATATTGCTATTGTGATGGACAGGTAGCCTATCAGCAGCGGAGCCAAATTTGACACAACTTTCATGACTCATCTCCCATTCTTTCTGCTGTCCCATGCTCAGGGCTCAGGATCCTCCTGTGGTATGCAGAATTTTCCTTTGGCTGTTGTAAGCTTCCGATAGCTCATTTGGTAAAGGGTTGACTTTCACCTTCAGAATTCCATCTGATCTTATTACTATCACTATTATTTAACAACTGAGTAAACTGAGGCACTATCACTTATTCAGGGTCATGGTACTGTTAAGATATTGAGCCCAGACTAAAAGTAGTTTTTCTGTTTCACAAATCAATGCCATAACCATTATATTCTACTAATTTTAAGACATAGTAGCACCTTGTTAAATGTTACATTTTTAAAGAAGCAAAATGCGGCCTTTTTCATGGAAAAAATGGATGAATCGTTTGACCTTTTTTCTTAGATTTTTACGAGAATGTCCTATATACATTACAATAGGACACAGTTATAGATTTTCATTTCTTTTCAATGAGCTCCACTCAAATTGTATACTTCAATCTGAAAAAACTGAAGGATACAAATGACTTCTGTAAATAATGCCTGGCGTGAGTGAAGCATTACTTTCTGAATAGAAAAGTTTTCAAATTAAATATTTATTATTGTTAACAAAACCAATTTCTCAATAACTTTAAAACCAGTCAGATTGTTTTTAAAATCATTTCTCACTGGCTTCCTTCCCTTCATTCTGCTGCACTTGCAATTTGATATCTCATTCACAGCTTCATCACTGTCCTCTTGCAAACTCTGTTTAGTGCAGAGCATTGCAAAAAAAAAAAAAAAAATCTCTTATTTGACCATGAACTTTCGATGATCTAGTTAGCGTTACTGTCAAGCTTCCCGCGGTCTTTTTGAAAAGCAGGGCTTGTCCATTCTGCCCTCTGGCCAACTTCAGTGGGACTAAAGCGCTAGCAAGAGCCATCAAACTGCCTGACGGCTTGTCACCAGCGAGGTTCCATTAATTTACACACATTTTCCAGTGTTTGGCATCTACCATGATAACTCTTTTCTCTTCCAAGCAGCTCCTGTTTGCATTTAACACTTGGGTTAATTTTCATCAGAGTTTAAATTTAGCCATCAGTTATTTCAGGGGAGCTGTCAGCCAACATATGGAGAGAAGGAGAAAAAAAAATCCTTTTGAATTTATAATAAAGTGGAATCTGTTGAATGTGAAACAAAAACCAACTGCAATATAGTGAGGCCCCAGTGGGGAGAGCGGGGTCAGCGAAGAATTGCAGAGTGGATTAGTTGTTCTATTCACCGGAGCCGCATCTGGGCGCCTCCAGAGCTTCCTGATATATCAAAAAATGATGGAAAGACACAGTTCAATTTGTCCCCCTTTTATAAAGGATAATTAACCTGTCAGTCTTGCTACTTTAACAACTTCATTAAATTGGAGGCGAAATGGGTGCCGAGAATTCTTGTCTTTATCCAAAAGGAACACCAGGCACTTGTGTAAATGGTAGAAGAAGAAAGAAAACACACACGCGCACCCTGATAATGCTGTCTGCTTCCTGAAAAATGGAACATGCTTCTTCCAATTATGTAATAATCCTGCCTTTACTATGACCTGCTAAAAGTAATTTTCTTAACTTGGAAGGCAGAGGAAATAATGTCACAGCCCACCTAGGCACGAAAAGCACACCATTTAAAAATTGAGGTTATAGGGTTTCAAATGCTGTTGGGCCAAGCTATTTAAGTCCTAGAGGGCTGGCTACTAAAGGTGAACAGCATTTCACAAGTGATAAAAAGAAATGAAAACAGAGCTCCCTCAGTTCCCAACCTCTCCCCACCACTGCCCCCATATTAGCCCCATGTGTTGGTATCTTGGCAACAGAATCCATCTTTACTTCTATGAAGAGTCTAAAGTTTAAAATATATTCATTTCAGAGAAAAGAATACTTAAATCATTTTAGAGTTTCCAATCTTTAATAATTATATCTTCTTTTGTAAAGTGGACACACTGAATATTTTAGGCAATGGAAATAGTAGTTTAATTATGAATATGCCTCTTTAGAAATTTTACTCTGTGTATATAAGCACACAGGCATAGTAAAAAAAATAATAGTTATAAAACATTTTTCATTTACTAAAATCAAATTATGCTATTTCCTGTTGAAACAAAAATGGTTTATGAGGTTTGTGATTCTGTATTATAATCACATTTCCTTATTACAAAATAATAATGTAATGATTACAAAATAAAAAAACTTTCAACTAGTTCTAGTAAGAATACAGTTTAACATGCTTATCAGTGTAGTCAAGGTTTCTGGGTGTGATCATGTATTTTTCAAGAAAGCACATTTTCTTTCATTAATAAAAATTTTGAGTGATTAAATTTTTGTTGACCTTTTTCATGAAAATAATTTTAAATAAATATTTTAAAAGTTAATATTGGTCCTTCTTTTATTTATTTTTTCCTTCTGTTTTTTGTTTCCCTGACACTAAGTTGTGTATGTGGTGCTAGGGTTTGAACCCAGATGCTTGTGCAAGCCAGGCAAGCACACCAACCGCTGAGTCACTGCTGTAGCCCAATATTGATCCTTTGAAGTGTATAATCCCAAACATTTAATTTATGATCCTTATAAGCCATAATATTTTTAAATTTTAAATTTAATTAAGATGTTTCATTTTTGATAATTTATGAATATACTAGAAAGGCATAAATAGAGAAACATATATTTTTAGTACAATGATGCCACTTAGATGAAAATCTGGCAGTATTAGTCACACATTTGGTGAGGAAGTTAGAATTTATTTTTTTGTTTTGATTTTTGTTTTACTTGAGATAAGATTTTGTGCAACCCTGATAATAATTTGGTTACTACAACAGCTATTTAATTAATATTTTTAAAACATGATTATTCTTTTTTATGCTTTTAAAAATGAAAATTACCAAATTTCATAGAAATAATCACTTGAAAAACAAAAAGTGACAGTTTTGAAAATTAATCACATCCACGACACTTTCAGAATATATCTGGTTGTATCATGTCAACTATAGGATTCCTATTTACCTCATTTAATCAAGGATTGTATTTATCATCAAGAAGACATTTTTGTCACCATATTTAGAAACAGAGCTGGTCCTCAGTTGTCTCCAAAGTGACTTTTCCATGTTCCTGAACTTGCCTGTCTTGTCTCTATAGTTAGACAATAATTAAGATGATGCGTCTTATATTGTTCCGTCTTAAACCCTGTCTGCATGCATTTGCAGAAAAGAATTAAAAGCTTGATTAGACTTTCTCCTGCTGTACTATAAAAAGGGAGCTGTGATTCAGCGTGGCAACTGTTCTTGCCACTGGTGCTTTTCCAAGTTGCATGTGATCTCAGGAAGCACAGTGGTGGACATGAAACACCATGAGTGCTTTTACGCAGCAGTGACATCCCACATTTTTATATATAGCACTTGGCATGTTTGCTTGCTATGTCTTTTACAGAAAAGACCCAAGGGCCATTGAGATTTGCAAGCTCCTCAGCCATGTCACCCTCTCCAGCTGGTCTGGTACCAGGGGCACTTTAGACTGAAAGGTAAATGACTTTGATTCCATCTGAAGTAATGTTGGGAGACTGGAAATGTTTAGGAGGAAAGCGGCATCAGTCAGCTCTTATTGGACATTCACTATATATAAATGAAATGGAACAAGGATGAGGGAGAAGGCTTTGTGAGAGAAATCCTCCTTTGGCATCTGGAGGTAGCTTCACTGTACTGTGCTTCTAAAAGCAGTGATAGAGTGACCCAAAGCTTATTTGTAGAAACAAGTGACTCTGCATCCCCAAATAAAATATCCCAAACATGGAAACACCACTGCCTTATGTTGCTCTGTGAGACAATCCACTTTCACTTTGGAATATATGTATATATATGTAGGACTGAATCAGACTTTGTTTTGAAAGAGGAAAGCGTTGTTTTAATTCCACTCTGTACATACTTCTTGTTTCTTATTTTAAGACAACAAAACACTGCTAATTTTAGAGAGTAAAGACTGAGCCAAATGCTAAAATGAGAAGCTAGTACCACTAAGTAAACACGGGGAAGAAGCTCAATTTCCTATTGTAACAAAATGCTTAAATTGCCTCTGATGTAATCACTGTAATTTAGTCATTTTGTGAATGTAGGTCAGCCATTTATTGGTGATGATGCTTTTTTATTCAAAGGACATATTTGCTCACTAATAAATTTCAAATTTGTAGTCAATTTATTCCAAGGAAGTATAAAATTATCAATGAAGCATAAATAGAATTAGGTCTCCTTATATAAAGCACAAGTGACAAAAAACAAAACAAAACTCTATGCAGAGTTGTCTGAACCTGATTTTAAGATCAAGTCCTCATCATTTGTGAATGCATTAGTAATTGAGGCCAAAGTGGTGGTTTTTAACAGAAATTACTTAGGTGTTTGCAGCAACTGTGAAATCCTGCTATCTCTATTCCATAATTTTCCTTTTCCCATGTGATCACCAGATCACATCATAAAAGTTACATTTACCAACACCATTGCAATGGAGTGGAGATATGATAATTATCAAAGAGGCTTAAATAAGTGTATGTAGGGTTAATTATCTGGTTATTTAAAATAATAACTAATTCGCCTTTGTGTCTGTAAGGGGATAAAAGGCTGTAAGGGGAGCAAAGCTAAAAGGCACACAGGGATGCAGAATGCAGATTGAAATTATAACAGAAACACCTATAGGACTCGTTCCTTTGCCCATGTTTCCTTTTCCCATATTTTAGGAATAGAAATGTTTTGAACCAGATCACCAGCTCTCTGCATGCAATACTAAGATTTGCAAAGACAATGGATGACTCCTTTCCTTTTGGGGGCTGGAGATTATTATATTTTTCAAATAGCATACCCCAGGGATCAGAGAGGACTTGAAGTTCTATCGGAAGCAAGATTAAAAGCTAATTCAATCTTGCTTTTGAGCCACTTAAAATAGCTATGTAGTAATTTGCATTCTGCATATGTCATAGATTTTTGAAATACAAATTTTTATTGTTATCAGTTTGAAGAAACTTTACATTTAACAGAGCTGAAAACAGATGGTTTTGAAATCACGATTAATTTATAGATTCTTACACTTTGGGTTAGTTAAAAGGTAGATTATTTAAGACTTTAAATTCACCTTGGTTTCCAGGGTTTCTCTTTGCTTCGTTTTGCAAATTTCCAAAATTTTATATGGCAAATACATGGCCTCTCTTTCTGGCAAGAATTTTAAAATTTCAAATTCTAGGGCTCACGCAGAAGTATGTGTTTTATAACCAAGTCTATTTTCTGATGTGTAATGCCAGTCCTAACTGATTGGTTATTTTTATTTGGGCTGTATGACAATGTAAAAAACACTCATTATAACCAGGGCCTCTGGTGCTCTGGCCACTACCTGAATAGGTCTAGCTCCTGGCCAGCCTCAAATGTACCAACAGCTGTGCCATGCTATGCTGAGTTGCATAAGAGAGAGGGGAAACAGGGTTCAGCCTCTGTGTGTAGACCTCCCTATTTAAGTCCAACTGCTTTCCAGTTCCGGCTTACCTCACACCTTCCTTTCTCACCACTTTCAAATATGGCCCATTAGCCTCGCTGCATATCCCATTACCCCACACCCAACTACTAGCCTTTCGAACTCCCATTATTCCTACTTTTGCTTATTTACTCAGTTTGTGCCTTGTCCAAACACAGACCTACAGCCATCTTCACCTCTTAAAACAATCCCAAGTTCCTTAAAGTTAACTCCAGCCTCTTTGTGTTCCTTTTTCTTCTCTAAAGAAGCCAATGACTGAGTCCATGATGTCACAAGATGATGGACACCATTCTGAGTGACCCCATTCTCTGCTCCTTATTCCCTGCTTAGAATGCCCTCTGTCGCTAGTGCTGCACCCCTCAATGGTCTTACAGTTTCTTGGTTGTTTTACACAATTTCAGATCGGTCTATTGTCTTTCCCCAATTAGATGATAGATCACTTGAGATCACGGAATAAGATCTTCACTGCATTTGGGTTCCTCATACAGTTAATAGTGCTGAATATACTTAAGTATATACTTAATGTCTAAAAAAGAAACTTGGATTCAATTAACTGACTTCTAAAGCATTCACAATCACAGAAAACACATGCTAGTATTTCTACTTTGACCACAGAAGTAGGAGTGATGGTAAAGTCAATTTCAGTGGCTATTCTTGACAGGATAATCAAGATGACATTGATGGCAGTATCAGGAATGCACGGGCTCTCAGGCTTCTAATTCAGGCCACTCCTTCAGACTGGTAGTTGGTAATAAATCATTCACCTTTGACACAAACCATTTAGCAGAAGAGTTTCAGCCTAGAAGCTAGAAAGATTCTTAAGGTTGGAATCTTGTCACAAACTTTGTTTACTTCTAGGCAATATGCAGGTATTTAGTACACGCCTGTTAAAAACAAACAAACTAGACTAGAGCCACCCCCAATGACAACTGCATACAGCAAGTGACATTCATTTCAGTAAGCCAAATATTCTCTTTTTCCTAGCACTTTTGTATTCAGATAAAAGAAGATAGTAAATAAATTGCCTTAAAACAACTCTCTAAAATATGGTGCTGAGAGCTACTTCTATTGTCTTCAAGATCCTAATCTGAATTCATTTGTTCCTTATAGAAAGACAAATTAAATATAGCCACTTGAACATAAAACATAAAATAGTACACTCTTCTCTGAACACTTCATGGCCACAGAAAGCAGCAGTAGTTGGCATTTACACTGTTCTCAAAAATACCAGTCTCTTTAATATTCCCTTTACTGATGGATTGGTGAAAGAGTGACATTTACCTAATTGAGTCTCTAGAAGGTATTTGTATCAATCACAGTGTTGAATCCATGTGTTTGGGTTAGAGGTGTCCCTTGACTCAGTCTAAATAAATTTTAATTTCTTATGATCTTTAAAAAGCCCTCAATGTTCCACATGGCCTCGTCACCAACTTTGTCTTCCCTTATTATTTCCCAATTTGGAAAAGAAAATTCTACATATTTAGAGAGCAGCTGCTGCACATGTCTTATTCATTGCATGCCACCATTCTGTTTCTCCGGCAGTCTGACTGCAAATTTCAGTGATCACATAGGTAATGGGGCATTTGGGATTTCTGGAATAAAACTAGCTGTGTCCCCCATAACACTTGCCCCAGGAGCCCCTCAGCATTCAGATACTGTACTCAGTTTGCTCTTACCAATATGGTTTTAGCTGGAGCTCCTTCATGTATTTCCTGTGTTCAGCCTGACCTTGCCTGAGGGACCCCCACCTTGTCTTCAAAGGCAGGGAGAATGTATTCTTTGTCCCAGCAAACCCACAAGAAGCTGACAGTGCTTCTGCACATATTAGGGGCAGAGTTAACAGAAGAAAGTTGACTGCCTATTATCTCATTTTTAACATAGCCCAGGAAAGCAATTACTTGTGCATGTGTGTGCTCAACACACACACACACAAACCCTACCCCCACACACACACCCTACCCCCCACACACACACCACACGTACACACTTGCAAGTTTACACATTCTTGAAATCCAGGAAATCTTCCACCATTTTCCCTGACACTTACAGGAAGCCTTAAACTTATACAAGCCAGAATCTTTGCTAGGGTGGGGGACAGGGAAAGACAGTGGCCCCTCTTCCTAATATAGGGGAAGCCAAGGAAATGCACCTGTAGTGGAGAATGAATATTCTAATGCTTCTGAACCTTTTGGTGAAGGTGAAGGGGGCTTGTTGAAAACATTGCTGTGAGCAGATGGACCCCTGAAACCATCTGCTATGAAGCAACTAAATGTTCAATGATGCATTACAGAATTATTTAGCTCTCAAAGAGCCTGAAAGTAGTTAGTAATGATGGCATCTGTACTGAGAGCAAACAACCTATTTATATATGATCTATTACTTCATAAACTGTTTGGAGACCCTCATTTCTTAAAGAAGAAGCAGCCTTCTTAATTTTAAGTATAAAAGTGTTACTGAAAAATTATAAACCATAATTTTGATATTAGCATCTCTTTTTTTTCCTTTTGGGTTAAGTAAACTTTTTGTTGAATCCAATTATTTTCTCATTTCCCTATAAAAGTGTAGCTAATGGGGAGGGATATTGGCCAAATTATACTGTTATATAGTGTGCCTATACGAATATGTAACAACAAATCCCATCAATATGCACAACTATAATGCACCAATAAAAATGTGGAGGAAAAAAAGTGTAGCTAAGAAAATTGATACAATTTAAAATAAAAGCAAATAAAGGCATTTCATTTTATCGGGTTTCAGTTTTATATTTTCTAAAGAAAAAATACATGTATCATTCAATAATAATTTATTAACTATCACTGCATTCACAAGCCCTCGGCTAGAGCAGTGAATAGAAAAACAAAACAAAACAACAAAAAAAGCACCTGCATTCGTGGAGTTTCCATTCCTCAGGGGAAGACATTGAGCAAAATAAATAAGTGCTAAGGAGAAAAGAGAATCAAAAACAACAGGAAGAGGAGAGGGCCTGTTAGAGACGGTATCATTTGAGCCAAGTACTGAGGAGATGGAAGGGTTAGACTGATCTTCTTCAGGAAGCCAATGCCAGGCTCTAAGGCCCTGGAGGAGAAACTGTGCTTGGGGGAGTTCAAGGAGAGGAGCACTGGCCGGCTGGGGGAAACTGGAGGGAGGGCTTTGGGAGATGAAGTCAGAAGAGCCGGGGAGCTGGGTCTTATCAGGATCCTAGACTGTGTGAGCAGAACTTTTGGAGGTTTCAGGTAGGGGGATGGTATGCTTTTACCCACCTCTGTAAAGGATCAGACCACCTGCTGTGTGAACATAGTGTGTGGTTTGGTGGGCAGAGAATAAAAGCGGGGGGGGGGGGGGATCACAGAAAGATAGCACAATGCACGACAAGATGAGGGTGACTTGGACCAAGGTAGCACTTAGTGGTGGAGTTTGTGAAGCATGATTAGATTGCAGATAAAATGAAGTTTACAGGATTTTTATCACAGTTTTGGGTATAGAGTGTAAGAGAAATAGAAAAGTTAAGGAGGCTTGATCACCTGGGAAAATGAATTTTCTGTTAACTATAACGGAAAAGAGACCATAGAAGAACAGGTTTGGAGGTAAAAATTATGACTTGGAGTTTCTGAATTCATTTTGTTAACTTGTTATATTTGAAATGTGTATTTGCAAGAGATATTGGTTCACAGTTTGATATATGAGTTTGGAATTCAGAGAGTCACCCAAGATGGAGATAACAATTTTGGAGTTGGCAATATATAGATAGTAAAGCCATTAAACTCATTCAAACAATCTTTCAAAACAGGAGGCTGCAGGCCTCCTAAGTATATCCAAAAGGTCACTCACTTACAGGGAGAAAACAGCTCTAAGCTTTGCTACATATACATTTTTAATTTTTATTATTTTTTAATTTTTTATTGTGCTTTATGATTATACATAACAGTGGGATTCATTGTTACATGTTCATATTTGCACAAGGTATAACAGTATAATTTTGTTAATTTTATTCCCCAATACCTCACCTTTCCCTATGCTCCTTCCTCCCCCAGTCCCCATCCCCTATTCTCCTTGCTACATATACTTTTTGGAGTTGTTACAGTTTAGATTAAAATTGTCCCCAAAAAGATCATGTGCTAAAGGTTTGGTTTCCAAGTAAGCAGTGTTCAGAGGTGGGGCCTTTGGGAGGTGTTTGGATCGTGAGGGCTCTGAGCTCATTAATGGATTAATCCATTTATGGATTTTTAACTTAATAGGCTGTGGGGAGGTGGTAGAGAGTTTGGAAAAAGGGTGTTAGTTGGAGAAAGTGTGTCATTGTGAATGTTCCCTTGAGGGCATATAGGAACCCTGGCCCCTGGTCTCTGTTTGCTTGTTTCTGCTCACGGTGGAGTAAGCAGCTTGCTTTACTATGCACTTCCCATCAAGATGTCCTACCTCACCCCAGGGCCAGAAATGATGGCGCCAGCAGACCATGAACTGACAACCTCTGAAACCATGAGCTAAACCCCTTTAAATTGTTTTTCTCAGGCATTTTGTCACAGCCATGGAAAGCTGATTAACTGAGAAAGGATGTTTCATTTCATATCGTCTTTCATGAAAATAGTTTCCTTTTGGTTTTGTTTAGAATTATTTAGAAGTAAAAAAAAACAAAGAAGTTGAAATATGCATATAAACAAATAGAATTTATATTTCAGCCAAATAAATTAGGCACTTACACAAATAATAGATGTAAAAGAGAAAATTTACTCCTTTAATTCTCAGCCAGTAGTTTGCAAGAACTTTTCATATTTCATTGATTTTTATACATTAAATGAGTTCACAAAAGTTAGTTATGAAACTTTATCCATGTCACCTTAAAATAATGCTCAGAAGAAAGTTTTAATTTCTGCCATGAAAAATATAGAAAATGCTCCTTGTTGAATTAGTCAGCTTAATTTATGTCTCTTCTGAGTTTACCAGGTTAAAACTGATGCTTTTTGTCTGTTTTAAAAGCATTATATTTTACTGTGGTATATCTGATAACTTTTTCTCAGCGAAAATATCATCTGAATTTCAACATTGAGAATTTTTCCAAGCTGGAGCAAATAGCTCACAACCAATTAATCCATCAAACACTTAGCAGGCAACATCTGCTAATCCTGACACCTAGCTGCCTTGCATTTTGTTTCCTGAGTTTAGAAATTTTGTGGCTCTGATTTTTTTCCTTTCTCCTTGTTATGGTTTAGATGAAAGTTGTCCCCCAAAAGCTCATATCTGATAATGCAAAGGCCGAGGTGAAATGATTGGGTTATAAGAGCCTTAACCCAATCAGTGATTTAATCCCCGATAGGGATTAACAGGCAACTGTAGGCCGGTAGGGTGCGAATGAAGAAGGTGGGTTGTTGGGGACGCACATTTGGGGTATAGATTTGTGTGTGGTGTGGAGTCTCTCTCTGTCCTGGCAACACACTCCTCCACCATGACATTCAGCCTTACCTCGAGCCCCAAGGAATGGAGCTGGCCTTCTATGAACTAAGATTCTGAAACTGTGAGCAGCTAAATAAACTTTTCCTCCTAAAATTGTTCTTGTCAGGTCCTTGGGTCACAGCAACAAAAAAAACTTGACTAAAACACTCCTCCTCTGCATTACCAAGCACAATAAAATTTTCAGTCTGCAGTTGATCTTTAAAAGTGTTTTAATGTAACAAAATATTCTACAGAGAAACATCCTGCGAAATCTTAAGCAGTTATCCTTTTCATTTCCTCACTAATGTATAACTTATAAAATCCAATATAATTGAAACAAAAAATTTACTTCAAAAGTATAAGGCTATTATAAAACAGTGATGGGGCTAAAAATAGTATAGAGCCATCTTTCACTTACTTCAAAAGTAAACCTGGAAAATATTTTTAAAATATTTATCTCTCTCTCATATGTTTTCTGTTCTGGTTTTGTTTTGTATCATATTGCCTCAAAAAGAAATGAAGTTTGAAAATCTGAAAGGAAAAATAGTTCCTAAAATATAGTTTAAAAATCTGAAGGGAAACTCTTGCATGGTACCTCAAATACGCCCCCCAAAACTACAAAGGTAAAACAGAAACCCTCCCATCTCAGGCTACAGCCTCCTCCCCTTCTCACCTGCCAATCAATTACCAGTCAGTCAAGGACAGGGGCACATTAAGCAGCTTAATGACAGCCAGAAGGCACCTGCCTTTCAGGAACTGTGTTCCTAAGTCAGAGTCTGCCTGGGACTAGACTCAGTGTTCCATCCCTGGGTAATAATGAAATGCTTTTGTATTCAGTGTAAAATATAATGGCTCACCCCTTTGACAGGACCACCAGCCCATCTCCTCCATGAAGGGAGCAGGTTCTCCCAGCCACCATTGATTTGACATAAACAAAGTGGTCTCTGATCATTAAAACAAGCAAGCTCACTACCTTCTGTGAGTCTGACTTCAGAACAGGAACATGCTAATTGGCCCTGCAAAAGACATAGGTAAATAGGTGTAAATAGCCAGCCTACATTTCCCACAGCGGAGAAGCAGTGATGACTTTAAATAGGAACTGATGTGCTCTTCCTCACACAGGTTTACCAGAGCTTTCAACCTTGACCTGCAGGGAGCACCGTTTCTGGAAGTGACAGGTAATTTAGCCTTCTTGCTAAGTTCTGGGGCTCTCTGGTGGTGAATTATGTATGGTGCTTCTATGATATAGACACCTGTCCACTGAGAGCCAAACCAAAGCTGATAGATTCCTCTTAAAGACCTTAGATTAGATATAAACTACCTTTTTCCCCCTAGAAAAGTCGTCATGATGCCAATCACTTCCCTTCTTTCCTCTCATGAGTTCACGGATTTAAGAGAGGCCAAAAACAAACTGAGCAATGTTTGCTTTTATAAAATGATTCTTTCTTAGGGTAGCACAACAGTTTCATGTTTTCATTTATCTAAAAGAATTCAAACCCTTTCAAGTTTGAATAATAAACTTGTGAATTTTAAATTACCAATGTTTGTACTTGCCTCTCCCAAATTGGGTCTTAAAATAATTCACTACACTTGTAAATAAGCACATTGTATTGATTAAATCAGAGTTTTCAACTATGCAGTCAACCAGTTCAGAAGCAGCTTTCAGTCTAAAATACCCCTGAAATTGTATCATACTATACTCCTAGTGTATGCTGTAATTTGAAAGAGGCAAATCAATATTTTGGGTCTGGAAAACAGGTAACAAGTAATGTCAGCAGCATTGCAAAAACTCTGCTGGATGTAAAGTGGGGCTAGATACGTTTATGAAATGATTTAACTCTCTTAGTGTAGGTGGTGGGAAGGTGGAGGGAGTGAGAATTGCGTTGGGAGGGACCTGCTTCTCCAGAATAAGCGTCATCTTTATATTCTGCTTAAATGGTCCCTGGCCAACCAGACTTTGGAAGGCACCCAATCTGAAATCCATGGCATTTCCTCAATGCAACTGAAATGCCTCTAGGAATCTGTTGTCCTAAGGAAGGGCTTATGAAATGTTCTTTGTTATTGCTCGATATATACAGGGCTGGTGCAAAAGAGAAATGAGAACACTCCTACACAAAGGAGTAAATCTTTTTGAAACATGATTTGGGCCTGGAAGTTTGCTTGGAGCTCTTTCAATGAACTGTTCAAGCCAGCACTGACCTTTAGTCCTGTTTTTCTTCCTCTGGAAGTGACACAGTCCCACTCTCCTCTCTGCAGCAGTGGTTGTTTCCCACTTCTTGTCCAGAGGAGTCCAGGAAGGGAAATATGATCACCTTATGACTCAAGGGCAAGCAGGTCCATATCCATTAAAGATGGGATGTAAATGGGGGAAAATCTCCTGAGACGAACCCCTCCCTTGGCCACTGCACTGGAGTCTCTTGCTGGAGTGCAGACAGAGAATCTCATTAGGAATCTAATACAATAAAGACATGTAGATCTTAAGGGTGGGCGCAGAGTGCAAATCAAATTAACTTCATTACTTTATTCTGCACCTCACAGCGCTTCTGCCAGTGGACAATTGCATTAGATCAGCAAGGAGATCAAAAGGCAAAAACTCCCTGGAAATTCATTGTCTGAAGCCAAGGTGGTGGGGGAGCCCTGGAGGAGGAGGCAGCAGTAAATTGTGTTGACCCAGGACTTAAATTTATGACATCTACCCACACTCATGCTAGGCCCTTTTGTTTGCATTTCCAACTCCAGGTCAATGTCTTGTTTTACGGTAGCTGTGGGAGATGGAGCAGGAGATCAAAATCAAGAAAAGGGAAAACAAAACTCCTAATTCCAATTTGGCAACAGAGACTCAGAGCTTCCAGGTTTTTGCTTTTACACTCTTTAAATTTCAGAAAGTTCTTATAATTATTTAATACACAAAAATGTTGCTGAAATGCCTCTAAACCTCTTCTCCCCATTAGCTGAAACTTAGAAATGTAAACATATTAACATATTTGGAAGAGAAAATATCAATACAAAATAAGTGGTGTATTTTTACAAGAAATACTACAACCACATGGTGTTCATTTTTAAATTAAGCTGTGGGTAAATATGATAGGAAAATAAACTGTACTGTGATTCAATACATAATAGATTTATTTAACAGTTAACTGAGTTACTTACAGTTTGGATGATATATACCAGAAAAAAAGAGGATGCTCACTACATCACACTCAAAACCCACAGTAAATGGTCACAGGAGCCAATAGAAAAAGCTCCCAATGGCCAAATATGGAAAAATTGTGTAATAAGAAAAAACAGTTTTGTGTTATAACCCCAAGTACAAAAGAAATATCTAAATAACCATGTGTCGATACTGATATAAATAAATTAATTAATAAATGAGAGAAAAGAGACAAATACTGTATACAACATAGTTTCGCTTAATTTACGTAGATATTCTGTTCTCAAGGAAGAGGGACACTCTTAAGTGTTGGTTGTGCATATGACAATCTTCAAAAAGAACAGTATGAAAAGTTGGGGGAAGAGAGACCAATTACACAGTGAAGAAATCTGATAAATACTATTACAGCCAGTCAAACTCAGTCATCATCAACAATGATAAGTCACTTGATAGCATGTACCCTGGACATGATGTATGAAAATAGCATTTTACCTCTGCAATCATCCTCCTAAAATCCAACAGCCCTAGTGTAATCACAAGAAAAAAAAATCAGACATTTCTAATCAGTGGGCATCCTACAAAATGCCTGACCATTGCTCCTCAAAATGTCAAGGTCAACAAAATAAGGAAAGTCTGAGAAACTGTCATGCCCAAGAGGAACTTACAGAGATGATGAATAAATGTAATGTGGTATCCTAAATGGGGTCCTAGAACAGGAAAAGAAAGTGAGGTAAAACTGAAGAGATCTGAGGAATGTGTAAACTCTAGCCAGTAATAATGTATGAATCTTGGTTCATTAATTGTAACAAATAAATCATGCTAACATAAGATACTAATAATAGGGGAAACTAGGTTCTTCGGTATATGGAAATACTCTACTAGCTTCTCAATTATTTTGTAAATCAAAAACTGTCCTAACAATAAAGCATATTAAAATAAATGAATGTCTTGGCTCTCAAGGTACTTCCAATCAAGTGGGAAATAATCCAGAGATTTCTATAATAAATGCTTTTCCCTGCGCTCATCAGAAAATCAACCACTAGAGTATTGCCAAACTGAACCTACCTTAATTTAATTTTAAATTTAAAGAAATTAGGGAATCATTGTTGACATCATCTGAAACTACTAATCTATTATTTAACTGTAATTGTTGAAAGGTAAGAAATCTACTGAGGGAATGTTTTTTTTAACCTAGAGATAGATCTTATTTTGCTGTGTGATCATTAATTAAATACTATTCACACAAACCAATACATGCATACAACAGTATTCTATGGTAACCTGCATTTCTCCCCCTTTCTCTCTCTCTCTCTTTCTCTCTATTTCCTCTTATACACTTTATATCCAACTCTTTCACCCAAGTCTACCAAGATAATTGTAGGTAAACCAGTCACCCCTGGGTAGCACACTTATCTGAAATTCCATGTAATCCATTCATCTGCTAATCAATACATACATACTGACAGTCAACTTTGTATAGTTGCTAAGAGTGGTGCAAAAGAGAATATAACAGCACAAAAAGCTAAAAGACGTAAGATAACACAAATTTTTGCAGCATTTCTGTGGTTAATCTTCAAGTAACTGGTACAAACACTGAATGCAACCATTTCTAATGACTGTTCGGGAGAACTACAAATTCTTAAGCTAGTTTCATGGGGGGAAAATGAACTTGAGCCAGGTTTTGAAAGAGCCCAGCACAGAGCTTTGGAAAATGGGTAAGATAAGAAGCCATGAATTGTGTGAATTGAAGAGAGTGGAGGTTTCTTGTGCAAGAGTGTGCAGCCAGAGCTGGTGTTGCGGGATGACCCTAGAGGCTGTCAAGAAGTTTTGTTGATTTCATAGGCAATTATCATATGTGGATCAAACATAAACACTATGCCATTAAGAATTCTTTGGTTGGGTCATGCATAAACTGAATGAATTGTGACAAATTTCTTTCTCACAGGGGAAATATTTTCATGAATGAAAGTACCGTTTATCATCTGTCAGAATCTAACAGGGGTGTGTGTGTGTGTCTGTGTGTATGTGTGTGTGTTTGGACTTCTGTAAGCTACATAATTTGGGTGATCCAGCTTCACAATTTATCTATTGATTGATCAGTTGATTGATAGCTTTTCCATGACATCTTATTAGCCATTAGCAATGTGATATGCAGGGTGTCCTAGGGTGTTCAGGGCCTGGTACAAATATTTTTAAGGAGCTCCTGTCTATAGATACAATTTGATCAAAATTTCATGATCTAATATGAGATTGAAGATTTAGAAAATAATGGGTAGAGAACAGGCACTTACTATCTGTTTATTGTTCCCTCAGCACATACGGAAATTCCCTTAGTGTTCAGGTCCCTTCAACGCATTTTCAAGTCAAGGAACCATCCCTTCATGTGTGTGTGTGTGTGTGTGTGTGTCCTTCATGTGTGTGTGTGTGTGTGTGTTTAAAGAGAGAGAGGGACAGTGAGAGAGAGAGAAGCAATTTTTATTTAGTTTTTTTCCATGTGACTTTCATTCCTCCGACACTGTTGTGCGCACGGTGCTGGGGGTTGAACTCGAGTACTCACGCATGCGAGGCAAGAGCAGTAACCACCCAGCCACCGCTCCAGCCCCCTTTGTGTTTTTTAATGTCAAATGCTCCATTCCTGGCCAATTTCTTATCTGCTACCATAAGAAAAAAGTAGCAATGCTCTAATTAATCCAATTTCCATGGCTTTTCAGAACCTGCTTGTGTTAAAGCAATATTGATCTTTGTTTCTGTGTTTCCCTAATATTGATTATTCTATGCTCTTTTACATCATCCATGGGTCTATCAGTTAACACTGGCTCCCAGTGACTCCCTCAAAGGTTATCACTGTGCTTTGTTGAGGATCACCACTAAGGTAAGACAAATCCAGAGTAGACAGGACAGTGTAACCACTATTTCATTTCCTGATCATGTGAAATTTACCAGTCAGAACTGAACACATAAATGGATCTTCCAACCATGACTGCTCTTGAACCCCTGAGCTGTAATTGCTACAATCCTAAAATGGGATTCTTCTAGACTGGTCACACACCCTGCTTCTAGCACCTAGTGAGTGACATGAAAAGCAGTCTCCTTCCCATTAAAAAAAAAAAAAAAGTCTCTTGGAGAACTACTTGGGAACAGTGTATTGACTCTCAGGAGAGGCTAATGATCTGGTGGAGAAGTGGCCATGCTAGGATTACCTGGCACAAGATGTGGAACCTGTGGAGAGGAGAGGGTGGGTGACTGTCCTGGGTACCAGTGCCCAGGGAACACAGAGAAGGAGAGGAGGAAACCAGTTACCCTGGGTAGAACAGAGGCAAAGGTCCAGTAGAGAGGGGGTGAGTGGTCCTTGGTAGTCCAGAACCAACCCTTATTTAATTCTTCCTTGCTTTCTACCTGGGTGGGGGTCACCCAAATCAGCATCCCACTTTTGCAGTCTAGTCTCTGCTGCTTCTGGACTCTGTGCAGAGTGGAGGATCAGTGTGTCCCCACCTCTACCATGCTAGGCGCCTTCCTTGGTGTCAGGGGGAGGGTGGGGGGCTTGCAAGCACTTGGTCACTTGGATAGTTTGAGGAGATAACTACAAAATGGGTGTGGGAGTGGGTTACAGATGCTGAGTCTGGGCAGGGGTTCCCTTTCCTGTATCTGAGAGATAGTCTGCTTGAGATGTGCAGCACTTTTTTAAAAAGTGATTTAATAACAACAACAAAACTCAGTATTGATTTATTGATTTCACAATGGATTGTGTGCATCCTACTTCTATCCTTTAAAAAGGTATTAATTTCTGTTTGATGTCATGGATGCTTTGAAATTTAAGCAGAAATTAGTGACTAATGTGAAAACAATTTATTGAGTTTAGGGTGAAGGATATACAAAGATTTGCGGGTGTGAATGGGGATGTGTGTTGCTCTGGGCTGCTTTCAGCCTCCCTGACCCTAGGATGGAAACCATGAAGCCAACACACCATGGAGGGCAGAGCTCAGAAAATCTAAACAAAAGGACTGCTTTCTTGAGTATGAGGTTTAACTTTACTCCAGACCTTTGGTTTACATAAACTACTGGTTCTCATTTTATATTTAAGCCATTTTGAAATAGATTTTTTAAAAAAATTAAGCTGAGCTTGGTGGCACACACCTGCAATCCCAGTGGCTTGGGAGGCTCAGGCAGTGGGACTGCAAGTTTAAGACCAGCCTCAGCAACTTAGCAATGTTCTAGCAACTGAGTAAGACTCTATCGCTAAATAAAAAATAAAAAGGGATGGAGATGTGGCTGAGTTGTTAAGTGCCCCTGGGTTAAATCCCTGGTACCAAAAAAAAAAAAAAAAAATAGAATTACAGAGATCCTAATTGATACAAGCACTGATTACTAAACTAGCTTTAGTTGGAATTTTTATCCTAAAGAAGAAAATAGCAGTAATTAGGAGAGGGCCTCTGAAGGTCTCTGACATAACCAGAAGGAAGGAAATAACCAAACTCTTTCTGAACATCCTGGTGACTTTATCAAAGTGTGAGCACCCTTCATTAATTAGAGTGTTTCATTTGTCCTTTCTGACTATCCCTAGGATTCAGTGACTATATCATATTTGGAACTTGAATAAATGTTACCTTTTCTTTTTCTCATATTGCTCCAAATTTATTTGTATTCTTTTTCCAAACAGCTAATAAGCTTCCTGGTAGGAAAATCTCAACAGTGATCCCTTGTGATTCTTCCTCCTGACACTCTCTGTAAAACCCTGCTGAGTATGGCTGGCCTAGTGGCTTGCTTCTAACAGAGTATGGGAAAAGTGATAGAATGTCACTGCCATCATTAGGTTACAAAAGACTGTGAGTTCTGTCTTGCTGGACTCCTGCTCCATAAAGTGAGAAAATCCCTTGTTGTAAATATAATATTGAAGGAGTAATTTTTAAAAAATATGCCATGTGCTGGCTTCTAAACCGTAATAAAAATATAACTGACAAGAATGTCTGTTTTGACTGTCCTTTGATTCCCTTTTTGTGTGCAAATAAGATCCCTTCTACAGCATAAATGCGTATCTGCCTTTTACCACACCTTAAGATTGGCTCTTAGGGTCAGGCTAAGTAGACAGCGTACATACGCTGTTTTTCTTCTGTTATCCTCGTTGGTTTGCTTGCCTCCCTCCCACAAAGTTTTTGTTTGTTTATTTTTGTATTGGGCATTGAACCAGGAATGTTTAACTGCTGAGCCACATCCCCAGCCCTTTTTGTTTTTTATTTTGAAACAGGGTCTTGCTAAGTTGCTTAGGGCCTTGCTAAGCTGCCAATGCTGGCTTTGAACTTGCAATCCTCCTACCTCAGCCTCCCAAACCACTAGGATTACAGGCATGTGCCACCGTGCTCTGCTCTACAAAGCATTTTTGTCACTGTGTTCCTGCATCTGTCTGTCTCTCAACTTCTGAACTACACTTTGAAAAGAGTTTAAAGGGGACATGATCTGACAAGGAGATTTGCTTGTCTGAAAGCTTGGCTGTGCCTGCCTTTAATTAAAAATGGTATTGATTTTTCTCTGCTCTAATGATAGGCACTAGTCTGCCCTCCCGATGTTAGCCACTGACAGTTTAAGTATGAAACAAAGGGCATTTATTCAGCACTTAATGCAAAATTATGACTGATTAAAAAGTGATTTATCATGAGTACTACATCTGTATAGGCTTTGCTTTTTCTTTCTTTCTTTTTTTTTAATGCTCATGTTAAACAAAGGAGTTTGGAAGGTAGAGCACTGCTCTTCTCTAATTCAGTTATCCTTCTCTGGTTTCCGCACAAAACGTAAAACAAAATTTCTACTTGACTCTAGGATCAACATATACAGGAGGAAAAAGAAATGCAGAAGTCAAACTTGTAGCATTTCCTAAATGTCAGTTGTTTCATTGCCAGGTTGCCTTCAGGGAGCAAAGCGCTCAGTGATAATTTTTTCGCATTCTTCTGACATCGTGTCTCTCTCTTCTCTCTCTCTCTCTCTCTCCCCTTTGCTGTTCCACATACTGTTTGACACTGTGGAGACGGACCCAACATCCTGGATAAAAAAGTCCTGCTAGAAGATTTGGAAGGAAGATAAGGGAGCAAGGGAAGGAAGTTAATGCATTCAGATTTTATTGAACTTTTAAGTTGTGTTCCTTTCCAGCCATAAGTAGGCTCAGACAGCTTCCCTTCATGGGAGCAATGAGTAGCTACAGCTCTTCTTTTTAAGAACATATGCCCTGGAGCCAGATTTGCAAGATTCAAATCTCATTTGTGCCACATATTACATGTGTGACCTTGAGAATGGGATTTGTTTATATTTATTTTGTGGTGCTGGATGTTAAACCCAAGGCCTCATGCATGCCAAGCAAGTGCTCTATCACTGAGTCATAGCCTGAGCCCCTTCAGAATGTTATTTAATCTTTCTATGCCTCAGTTTCTCTCCACCTGCAACATGGGATTGGTGGTATCATGGAAAAATAATTAGAATGTTGTTTGATTTGTAATGTACACCTCCCAAATATTACTAGATTTCATCAAATATAAAATGTTGTCATAAGGTGTTTCTTGATTTCAGAGATGTTAACATGTGGAAAAGTTACCTCTTAAAATTAGTAAGATACTATATGTAGCTATTGTTGATAACTCCTTCTTTTTTACAATTATAAGCTCTCATCAGAATGTGGAAAGGGTCTGATGCTGTGGGCTTTCATTAAAATCTATAATACAAGGGCAAGGATTGGTATGTGATTTGCATGTGCACCCCTGGTAAGTTGCTTGCCTCCTCCTTGTCCCTGTGGATGTGGCCATGCCCACTTTACAGTGTTCTGGTTCAGGGCTCAAGCAAAGCAGCGGCACTCATACAAAAACTTTCTAAAAGTTGATTTATATATGTTTTTTTCCTAAGCACCAAATACTAAATTCAGGGTAATGAGAAACTTATTGGACTATTTCATATTTACTTACTGTTTATAATTTTAAAAAGCTTACACACAGACTTCCAGCTCTGTTTCACATGTCAAGAGTGTGAGGATTGGTCACTCCATGCTAATAACCAGTAAAAAACTGAAATGAATGAAAATTAACAACTTTGCTTGGGTTCATAAGGGAAAT